>WNGW01000089.1:16428-32868 GCA_011952105.1 Coreoperca whiteheadi
GGTAAACTTCAGGTAAACTTCAGGTAAACCTCAGATAAACTTCCAGTAAAGCTCTGGTAAACTTCAGGTAATGCTCAGGTAAAGCTCAGGTAAAGTTCAGGTAAACTTCAGGTAAAGCTCAGGTAAAGTTCAGGTAACGCTCAGGTAAACCTCAGGTATGCTCAGGTCAACTTCAGTTAAAACTCAGGTAAACTTCAGGTAAAACTCAGGTAAACTTTAGGTAAACTTCAGGTAAAGCTCAGGTAAAGTTCAGTTAAAGCTCAGGTAAACTTCAGGCAAACTTCAGCTAAAGCTCAGGTAAAGCTCAGGTAAACTTCAGGTAAAGTTCAGGTAAACCTTGGCTAAAGTTTAGATAAACCTCATGTAAACTTCAGCTAAAGCTCAGGTAAACTTCAGGTAAAGTTCAGGTAAACCTTGGCTAAAGTTTAGATAAACCTCATGTAAACTTCAGCTAAAGCTCAGGTAAACTTCAGGTAAACCTTGGTTAAAGCTCAGGTAAACCTCAGGTAAACTTCAGGTAAACTTCAGGTAAACTTCAGCTAGAGCTCAGGTTAAAGCTCAGGTAAACCTCAGGTAAACTTCATGTAAAGCTCAGGTAAACCTCAGGTAAACTTCAGGTAAAGCTCAGGTAAACTTCAGGTAAACCTCTGGTAAACTTCAGGTAAAGCTCAGGTAAACCTGAGGTAAACTTCAGGTAAAGCTCAGGTAAACTTCAGGTAAAGCTCAGGTAAGCTCAGATAAACCTCAGCTAAAGCTTAGGTAAACTTCAGGTAAAGCTCAGGTAAACTTCAGGTAAAGCTCAGGTCAAGTTGAGGTAAACTTCAGGCAAACTTCAGCTAGAGCTCAGGTTAAAGCTCAGGTAAACCTCAGGTAAACTTCATGTAAAGCTCAGGTAAACTTCAGGTAAAGCTCTGGTAAACTTCAGGTAAAGCTCAGGTAAACTTCAGGTAAAGCTCAGGTAAGCTCAGATAAACCTCAGCTAAAGCTTAGGTAAACTTCAGGTAAACTTCAGGTAAACCTCAGATAAACTTCCAGTATAGCTCAGGTAAACTTCAGGTAAAGCTTAGGTAAACTTCAGGCAAACTTCAGCTAGAGCTCAGGTAAACCTCAGGTAAACTTCATGTAAACCTCAGGTAAACTTCAGGTAAAGCTCTGGTAAACCTCAGGTAAACTTCAGGTAAAGCTCTGGTAAACTTCAGGTAAAGCTTAGGTAAACTTCAGGTAAACCTCAGATAAACTTCCAGTAAAGCTCAGGTAAAGCTCAGGTAAACTCAGGTAAACTTCAGCTAAAGCTCAGGTAAACATCAGCTAAAACTTCAGGTAAACTTTAATATTTCAGTTGATATTCTTTGAAAAGTTAGTTCACACTGCTAGTAATGCTAACTAGCTGGTTAGAGGGTCCCATGAGGAAATTGATCAGACTTGACAGAAGTGTTTTGGAGTGAAGCCTCAGGTCAGAGGTCACCGTGTCCTTCAGCCCCAGTGAATTATGGGATTAATGTTCATGAAAAAGATCAGAGAAGAAAGTCTCGGAAAGCGTAAAATCCAGAGTCAATGACTGAAGAAAATCCCCAGATTCACCCTTCTGTCTGAGCACACACACACTCCGCTCACTAATTAGCAGAGAGTTAAATATTGAAATATTGAATTAGGTTTGGTCAGAGAATTATGATGCTTCATAGATCTTCTGCTGCGAGAGAGAGTGTGTGTGTGTGTGTTAGCCTGCAGTGTTCGGTAATAAGATGAAGCTAATCTGGTTCTCAACACTCCGAGGAGCTTCTTCATTACAGGCTTTTGTCGTCTTGTCAGGTTTCCCTGGTAACGGTTCCTCCGGTAGCAGCAGGATGTCCGGCGGTGAAGCTGGTGGAGCTGTGTCCGGCCACCATGACCTGCATGCCTGGAACATGTGAGACGCTCACTGTGTTGTGTTTGCACTTATTCTCAATTTGTTCTTTCTTCACGAGTTTATCTCCCCTCGTTCACAATAACTTAGAACGTTCTCTCAGCTAGTGTTGTGTCTCAGCTCACATTTAAAGGAATGTATCTTATCTTTTTGTCTCATATGTCATCTGGTCTCATTTATACTAGATATCTTAATCACGTCATCGCGTTACATGTCATCTGATCACGTCGTCTCTCCTTTTATATGTCAGCGGATCTTATCTCGTCTGACATCTCTAACTCTCCATCTTACGTTGTCTCATTTCATCTGACGTTACTGTATCTTATACGTCCTCAGTAGCTCTAACACTGAAAATACTTGAGGAGGTTTTTGGGGTCCGTGAGGAGGTTTTAGCTGCCTCTATGTCCCTTCAGCTTCAGCGGTGTGTGAAATATATGAAATATAGGAGTGATTTGAACCATGATCAGCTGAAAATCCTCCAGTGTCCTTGAAGAGAAACTGATGAATCCACCAGCAGAAACACTGATTAATGACCGACAAACACACACATACAGCAGGAGTGTGTGTGTGTGTGTTCCGCCTGTCAAATCATCATCATCATCTTCATCTTCTGCTGTGTTGTCCTGATGCTGCAGTGTGATTGGTTACTGAGTCAGTGGGGCTGAACGCCTTTAAAACAAAACACCATTTATCTAAACACACACACACACACACACACATACACAGGTGTGTTCGTATCCACAATAAACTCATATAAAAATAGTAAAAATTTCAATTGTGTTCATGAGGTCTTAATTAAACAATAAAAACACATATTTGTAGTGCTGACACAATTAGTTTAATTAGATTAATTGACTAATTGATTGGCAGGAGAATCAACTATTTGGATAATCAGTTAATAATTTAAGTCATCTATCAAAGAAAGGTGTTAAACATCCAACTTTTTCTAGTTTCTCAGATTTATTTCTCAGACACTGAATGACGTCACACTGAACTCGTTTTTCACTGTTTTCTAACATTTTGTTGACTAAACGATTAATCTACTAATTAATGATGATTAGCTGCAACCTCAAATATTTTATAAACATTATTAGCATTTCATCTCAAAGGTTTAAATCATTTCTTTCTCTTTGTCAGTTCTGACAAAGAGAGTACTTGTGGGACCAGTGGGACCACCAGTACAATGTGTACGAGTGTAGTTTCTGGATGTGTTTGGTTCACAGTCGTCTCTCGGTCTCTGGTTCTTCTGCTTCTGATCTTTCATCAAAATGTGAAACATGTTTCTGGCTTTACTTTAAATATTCTAACATGCAAATGATATTACAGACTTAGACTTTAAACCCTGAAGTCTTCTCACAATATCACATCGTAGTATTTGGACCACAGTGAGAAAAAGAAAAAAGTCGACAAGAAAGTTGTGATATTACCAGAATCTAATAATAGGAATATTTCTATTATAAAGTGGAGATTAATACTCAGGAAGTATCAGGTTTCACCGATAAGCTTCTTCTTATCAGAGGAAATAAAGCAGTTCCATGATGTACGAGTCAATAACCAGATGTGTGAAGCAGCAGGAGTAACCCAAGTAGTATCGCAGCGTCTCCAGTCAAACGACACCTGCATTCGAGCCTACAGCTAGCAGCTACAGCTAGCAGCTACAGTTACAGCTAGCAGCTACAGCTAGCAGCTACAGTTACAGCTACAGTTACAGCAAGCAGCTACAGTTACAGCTACAGCTACAGCTAACAGCTACAGTTACAGCTACAGTTACAGCTAGCAGCTACAGTTACAGCTAGCAGCTACAGTTACAGCTACCTGCAGGCTGTGGTGGTGATGCAGTCGAGGGCTGTGTATTTGACGGCGTTGGCAGTTCATCCTGCTGCTGCTCTCGCAGTCACTTCGCTGCTGGAGTGTGTCTGGCTGCAGGTGTCTGAAGGGCAAGCGCTTCTTTTCCTCGGACCCAGCTCCGGACCAGCGTGCCCTGTGGACGCACCCAGAGTCCCGAGCCTAGAGTCACTCCGGCAGCGAAGCCGGCGCTGGAGGAGAAGTGAGAGGAGCAACAGGCCAGCACGAGGGTCTGCGACAGCCGCAGAGATCGGCGTGTCGACCGGAGAAGCTTCAGCAGCACCGCTGGCTGGTGGTGGATTAAAACTGTCAAAATGTATTCATGTAAACCTCATTTGGACGGGAGGAGTGGAGGCATTTTAACCATTCACATGGGGGTATCGAATGAAGTAGGAAAGAAAGGGATCCAATGGCTCTCTAGGTATCGGTATCACTTTCAGGGTTATCGTAACGTCTTAAACGATACCCAGCGCTAGCCAGAGTCTGCTGATATGGTCCCATGCAGACCACCTGACACACACCTGACCCTGTTTGGGACTCTGAAGCCGCTGTGTGCTGCTCGTCGTCAGAGACGTTAGAGAAACAGACGGACCTCTCGTCTGACACTTGTGACAGAATTTCACCTGTGCGTCTTATTGTCCGCACAGTTGGTCTGTTGCCACGGAGACCACTGACTGATGAAGCTGGTTAATGAGAATTTTTTTCCCGTCTCTCTGTAGATTTGGTCCACCTAACCTGTCAGTCAGTTGGCTCCGCCTACGAGGACCTGTCGCCGGTGGTTACCAGGATGTTCTGCACGCCAGAGTCACATGACCAAGGTAACACACACACACTCTCTCGCTCGCGCGCTCTCTCTCTCTCTCTAATAAACGATACTCTCTCTATCCTGTAAACTTTCTCTCCTCTCTGACCTCCTCCTCTCTTTCTCTTTAATTCATTCATCATCTTCTTCTCTGCTTCTAATTATATCGTGAACAACCTCCAGGAAGGAACACACACACACACACACACCTGGAGGATGGATGTATGCAGGTATAAAGAGATTCATCAGGGGTGATGAAGGAGGAGGAGAGAAGCTTCTCCGTCATGTTTCTGTAAATCTGCAGCTTCAGCTTCTGCGTTCAGATGAATCGAGAGCTGAAACTATTATTTTCATTAGCAATTAATGTGCAGATCATTTTCCGAGTAATCAATTTATCGTTTGGTATCGGAAACGTAATAAAATAGTAAAAAAGGTTAATCGCAAATTCTCAGAACTAAAAGTGACATTTTCTAATGGACTGCATCATATTGAAAAGGGTTTCGAATATTTTGTCTGCCCCGTTTACAAACACGATGAATATTAGAAACACATTTAAATTATAAAGTAGATTTAACAGGTTTGTGTCCAGAAAAACTGAACATTTTAAAGCTTCCGAAAAGTAGAGTTCATGGCTGCTGCATCAGATCGTACTGTTCCTAATAAAGTGGCCACTGAGTGTATTTATGTATTATAATGAATGTAGTAACATTTTATAATTAGTATGTTAATATTATAGTAGCATTATACTATTAATACCGTTACACTTTTTATTTAATTTTATATTATTATACTTTACATTAATTTATGGGCGTTACTCATCCAGGTTGAGGATGGCGCCATGTAGTAGCCATGTAGCCATGTGCTCCTTCTAGCCAGCCTCGAGCAGCACGTCCCCTTGTCTTATTTTACTGAAGATATTGTTCAGCAATCCTGTTTACGTGAACTGTGGCGAATCGGTCGGGGCAATAACCGATAGGCTATTGCAAAGAAAGGAACGCCATGTACTGTATGTACTGCTCTCGGTTTAGCTGAGCACAGCACGTTGTTATTTCTGTAAGTTGTCTGTTTATCACCAAAGCATTTATCAGTAAAAATGGAAAAATATATGAATGTGTTGCGTCGCATGTTAAATGGTGCTGTTAGAGGGAAAAAGTTCGTCTGGAGCCCTGAAATGAAAAACTATCTGTAGATAAGCAACTCAATTGGATTTGGGTCCAAACTGAAGAATAATTTGACGCTAACGATGGCTCCTGAAATACAAAGTGAATTTCATTATGTGGGTTATTTCTGTACCTGTTGTCCCCGAAGAGGGTCGTCCTTACATGGGTCCCCGGAGTGAGCATAGATGTGTGTGCGTGTGTGGGTGTTGCTGTATGTTAATCTGACATTTCGTCTCCGTGTTTGATCTCGCCGCGACTGACATTTAAGGCGTCAGTACACTTCATCACAGCTGTTCGGTCTAATATTGAAATTAATTTTGGTTTGTAAATTATTAAACAAAACTTTTGGCAAAATAGATTTTCTTTTACAAACCGAAAAGCTGCGACTTCTTGTTACACTTTTTTTAAAAAAACACTTCCTGTTTGATGTCAAATGTGACAAAGTATAAGTTTAAAACCTGTTAATTTACACGGCATCACGTCTCCAGCGCTGACGTTCACAGATCAACAGATTCTTTTTATTTCAAACAAAAAGTCGTACGAACCGCTTCTCCTCTGTTGTAACCCGACTCTGCTGCTCCTCTAATTGACATTTGACTAACAACCTCTTTGACATTTTACACTCCACACCTCTCTTCTTCTTTTCTTTCGTCTCTTCCTGTCTTTTAAAGGGTAGCCTCAGTGTGAAGACATCTTTGAAGACATCTTCAGGTGTCTGTCTGTTATATTAACCATCAGACTGTTTAATCTGTGAGCTCTATTTCTACGTTACAGTTTCTGGTCCCAGTAACACTGATGGAGTGTTACCTTGGTTCTGGACGTTCCCAGGAACTCTTGTGTCTTCTTTAGCTGGCTTGCTGACGTTAGCAGCTGGTAATCTTATTGCACCTCCCAGTTTAAAGTGCAGATTATAGACTGTATATAAAGATGGATGACGCCGCCGAAAAAGGGTGGCTGGGTGCTCCCTTAGAGACAGGGTGAGGAGCTCAGAGTAGAGCCGCTGCTCCTCCACATCGAGAGGAGTCAGCTGAGGGGGCTCGGGCATCTGTCCCGGACGCCTCCTGGACGCCTCCCTGGGGAGGTGTTCCGGGCACGTCCGACCGGGAGGAGGCCCCGGGGAAGACCTAGGACATGCTGGAGGGACTGTGTCTCTCGGCTGGCCTGGGAACGCCTCGGTATTCCCCCGGAAGAGCTGGAGGAAGAGTCTGGGGAGAGGGAAGTCTGGGTGTCTCTGCTCAGACTGCTGCCCCCGCGACCCGGCCCCGGGTAAGAGGGAGAACATGGATGATGGATGAAAAAACGAACCCTTGAACATTCATCAGCGTGATAAGAACTTTGTGAACTTTGACTTTTTAGTTTGTCCCATCTGCTAACATGGAGGGGGCGGGCTTATAACATGTACCGCAGCCAGCCACCAGGGGGCGACCCAGGTGTTCTGGCTTCAGTTCTGGGGAGCTGACATGTCGTCCATCTTTATAAACTGTCTCAGGTTCAAATTTCTTTAATAACCAGAAAAGAAAAAGTAGGATAAGTTCACAGTACTGAGGTAAAGCACAACATCGACTGCGTACGATGATAAATGACGCGTTCTGGAGTCGGCGGTCGCAGTGTTTCCTGTGCCAAGCGTTGGAACGATGACAAATAACAAGCTAAACATATTAGATAACATGTTAGACTGTGAAACACATCACTGAACTATTATTCTATCAGACTTTATCAGTTTTATCTGATAATAATTAATAATAATAATATATAATAAACAGAAGAAAATAAAGGAATATATAGAAATACAGCCTTAACTTAAAGTCAGTTTAATAAATGAAGAGCGGATGATGAAAATAGGTAGGTTCATCAGCACCTGCAGGGGGCGGGGCAGGGGGCGGGGCTACGCACTCAACATGTGTTCACACTGATCAGCTGATTTTTATTCCTTTAAGTAACCTTCCATTTGTACTGAGGGAAACCAGCAGTTAAATAACTGACAAACTGTCCGTCTGTCTCTGCAGGAGACTGTCCGTCTGTCCTCTGGTGTCTGTACTTCAACATGGCCGACGGTTCGGGCCTGGAGGTCGAAGGTCACGACCTCCCGTCTAACGTGTACATGTGCTCTGGACCGGATGGAGGTCTGGGACACGAACACGCCATCAGACAGGTGAGACTCACACACACACACCTGGCAGAAGCTCTCCTCGGACTGCTGATTGGCTCCTGCTTGTTGCCGTGGTTACACTAATGGTGTAGTCCAGAGTTGTGACATCATCATTCTGACAGCTTTATTAGCAGGACAGTTGTTAATAAGTGTTATCAAAGCAGAGGAACAAAGTAGAATTTACCCCAAATAACTATGAGATGAGTCTAATATGATAATTAAATGTAATATTGATGAGGAGTCTGCAGCTCTTTGAGGCTGCACATGCCGCTGCTTTGAGCTAAATGCTAACATCTTAGCAGGCATAATGGTCAACATCTTAGTTTAGCATGTTAGCATGCAAACCTTAGCTAATTAGCACTAAACACACAGTATGAACTTTATTTAAATAGAAGTTTAAGTATATGAATAACGGCCCCCCGTCGTATCCAAGTCTAGAACTATAACAGACTTTTATTCTGAGTGTAAATGTATCCAAAGGAGTTATTTAATGTTACCGTTGGATTATTTACCCAAACTAAAATATGGTTATATAATAAATATTATTAGCATTTGTCATTTTGATCCATTTATTACACAAAACCAGCTCAACTTCGATCTTTAAACTGTCGCAGGTTTGTTGTTCACATGTTATCAATGCTCAGTAACAAACGAGAACATGTCAGATTAAAAGGAGAGGAGTCCATTTAAACTGTGATATTAAAACTGCGTTCAGTATTGTGTCTGTGCTGCGCCGACCCAGAGAGTCTGTCTCTATCTGTTCAGGCCGAGTCGATCTTCCAGAAGATTCTTCCTGAGGAGGATTTCTGTCCTCCTGCTCCAAACCCTGAAGACATCATCTACGACGGAGACAACACCTCCTCGTCCACAGGAGAGGAGGAGAAGGATGCAGCAGGAGAGGAGGAGGAGCAGGAGGAGAAACAGGGGGAGGAGCAGGAGGATGAGCAGGAGGAGGAGGAGAAACAGGAGGAGGAGAAACAGGGGGAGAAGCAGGAGGAGGAGGAGAAACAGGGGGAGGAGCAGAGCCTTCAGACCGAGGAGTAACATGTAGAAATAGTTTCTATCCACAAACACAAACCTTCCATAGAAGCCAAAACCTCCTGCAGTGAATTGTGGGTAAAAGTTGCCTTCATTTATTGTTTTGAATCTTTATTATTTTTCTTTCTTTTATTTAAATATTGAAAACAAACTTAGTTTGTTCTGTTGTGTGGAAACATTAAAGCTTCAACATGAACAAACTCTTCTGTTTCTGTCTGTTTATTCATCCACTATTTACACCACCACGGAGAGACTCAAAAGCACCATATGGAGCCAAAACCACCAAAGAGACACAAAACCGCCACAAAGAATCAAAACCACTACAAAGTGACTCAAAACCACCACGGAGAGACTCAAAACCACCATATGGAGCCAAAACCACCAAAGAGACACAAAACTGCCACAAAGAATCAAAACCACTACAAAGTGACTCAAAACCACCACAGAGAGACTCAAAACCACCATATGGAGCCAAAACCACCAAAGAGAGACTCAGAACCACCACAGAGAGACTCAAAACCACCAACACAAAGACTCAAATCCACCACAGAGACTCAAAACCACCAACACAGAGATGGAAAACCACCAAAGAAACTCAAAACCACCAACACAGAGACTCAACACCACCACACAGAGACTCAACACCACCAGAGACTCAAAACCACCACAGAGACACAAAACCACGACAAAATGGTTTAAAATGGTTTTATTATCACGTGACTCGACTCTTAAACATGAACAACAGCTTCTGTCAGTAACAAACGTGACTAATTATTAATTGTACGTTTAAAGGTAAAGTGACGCATCGCTGCACTCAGCTGTTTGACGTGATGAATGAGGAGCAGCTGCGACATGAAACCCTGAGTCCATAATCCCCTGAGTTCTCAGTAACGATTAACTAGGTTCAAAGATTCACTAAATCAGGTTGCAGCATCAAAACTTAAACATCTCAGCTAGTAAAGACTTTAGTAATGTGTAAATCAGTTGCTAGGAGACATCTGTAGCGCCGTCCAATCAGGAGCAATCAGCAATGTAAACAGGAAGTCACTGTAGCATCACAAGCTAGCATTGCGTAAAATAAATCCTTATTGGTTTTATTTTTGTCTGCAGACATAAAAAAAATCTGTGTTTCAGTTTTGTATACATTTATAATAAGAGGGAAATATCTGATTATGCTAAGCTAAGTGATGTTATTAGCATGTTTCATACTTTGAGGAGTGTTATTTTAGTGAAATGTGATTTAAAATCTAATTGATCTAATTTGTTAAGACTGCAGTGTCACAGCAGCGCTCAGCTGGAAACACATGCAGTTACTAAAACTTAACTCATGGTGATTTGTAGTTGAAAACAGCATGTTTTTAGCTAACGAAATTAGTGATCGTCCGATTAATCGGGCCAATCCTCTGCATTTAAATCCTCATTGGCCGATGCTTGAGCTCACTAGGCCGATTTAACCAAAAATGTCTGCAGACACATCTGCAGGCAGCCTTGTCAGTGTGGCTGCTGTGGAACAATGTGAGAGCTCCCCCCTTGTGTCAGTTTCACCAGCCGTCAGTTCGTGCTGTGAAACTGTGGGAAAGTGCCAATGCTGGATGATACTTTACCTGCGAGGAAACGATAAGACTTCTAGCTTTCAAAGCTTTCAAAGCTCCATATATTTGCGGCCGTGGCTCGGTGGCAGAACGGTCGCCTGCCAATCGGAAGGTCAGCGGTTCGATCCGCCAGCCATGCGTCGAAGTATCCTTGAGCAAGATACTGAACCCCAAAAAGCTCCCGAAGCTGCGCCTTCGGTTTGTGAATGTTCTCATGTGTAAGTCGCTTTGGATAAAAGCGTCTGCTGAATGACTAAATATAAATGTAAAACTTTTATATTGTTGTTAAGTCTGAGGTTTTGGCAGCTGTTTATATTTTCACAAGTTTAAACTTTATTCTCTCTGTAAGACTTCTAATTTAAAATAATGAAGTAAATAAGTAATAATTTCCATCTTTTCTGACTCTCATCCTGCTCAGGGCGATAGAGTCTCTCCCAGCATGCAGCAGCAGCAGCTGCTGGAGAGAAACTTAACTTAACTTACCCCACTAACTGGTAAGAAACATCTATATGTCACTTGAAGAAATAGTTTGGGAATTACCCGTATTGTCTTAAAATGAAAAGGTGGATAAAAATAACCTGGTGCTAGGAATGTGGAACATCATCTGTCGGGTGTGGAAGGAGCTGGATCGACTTGTTCTAATCAGATTTGCTGTATCTCTTAGACCAGGGGTGCCCACACTTATTTGGCCTGTGAGCTACTTATAAAATGACCACGTCAAAATGATCTACCCACTATAAAAATACAAAACATATAGTTTTTTATGAATATTTTGAGAATTTTTTATATGCACAATATACGTTGGTGTAGCTTGGATAACTACATGAACCCATATTGCTCAATACAATTTCTCACCTGGAACGAAGCTCCAAAAATGCCGCTCCACATTTCCTGTCTTCGCTATAACGATAATGGCAGACGAGGCAAACGCACTTTGAAAATAACACTGTGGGGAAAAAAAGTTTGTCCAGCTCCCCCTCTCATTTTTATACCCTTTCTTAAGTTTAAAATAAATCAATTGGAGACTATCTTGCTAGTTTGCTAGAGTTTTGCAGCACTTGGAGCATTCACTGTGTGCTTTGGGCATAATAATAATAATAATAATAATTTGATAAGAAACGTCTACATATATAAACAGAAAATGCTATATATACATATATATATATATATGTATATATGTATTATATGCACACACAACCATTATCTGTGGGTGTTCACGAAACAAACAGCCCTGTGTGTGAAACTTCACCTTTTCTCTGTTTAGTTTAGCATGAATTTCCTAATGATATTCTAAGAAAAAAGATTATAATTTGTTTAATGAGCTTAAACTCATTTCACGTATGAAACAGAACTATGCCCAAAAGCGAACTAAATGATTTAACTCTAACCTTATTTCTCAAAATTATTCTAAAAACAAGTTGAAGTTTGTTTTTTTACTTTAATTGCAAAATTGATTGTTTCAGAATCAGAATCAGAAATACTTTAATGATCCCCGAGGAGAAACTCTGTGTAACAGCAGCTCACTGTCACGTCAGTGCACACAGGAATACAATTACTAAGCAAAAAGCAAAAATATAATACAGGTAAGTACAAGTGGGTATAAGTATAAATTTAAAATTAAATGGCAAGATGCCTTCCACAGAACAGGGACCCTTTGAAGACTCAGGCTCAGGTTGAAGACATGTTGTAGAACTCCACCGAGGTGGGGGGCCCAGGCTTTTAGCACCCCGGGGCTAACTGCATCGGGGCCAGCAGCCTTGTTTGAGTGGAGTTTCATCAGCTGACCTCTCACCTGGTCAGCAGTCAGGCACACAGCAGAGGTTACAGGCGGGGGAGGCATCAATGTCAATGTGAAGAGGGCCGTTAGCCTGAGAGCCAGTTGAGGGGGGGGCAGGACTCTCCCAGGACGATGGGGGAGGGGGGAGCTGTTGACTCACAGGGGTCTTTAACGTTAGCATACAGCAGGTCCAATGTCCTCTCCTCTCTAGTAGGACAACTCACATACTGGGTGAAATTAGTCAGTGTTTTTGAAACACTGACATGGTTGAAGTCGCCCGATATTAATATGAGTGCCCTCGGGTGTTGAGTCTGGAGTTATGCTATGGCGGAGTGAATGGCGTTGCACGCCGATACAGAGTTAGCGGAGGGGGGGATGTAAACAGTCACAACAATGGCATGTGAGAATTTGCGTGACAGATAATATGGTCGGAGTACCACAGCTAACAGTTCAACGTCCAGGCTACAGATACTCTGCTTGATAGTAACGTGACCAGGGTTACACCACCTGTTGTTAACCAGCACAGCAAGCCCGCCGCCTTTCCGCTTAGCACTCCCGGTGTGATCCCTGTCGGCCCGAACAGTCTGAAAGCCGTCGATGGAAACGTTATGATCCGGGATATCCTGGTGTAGCCATGTCTCTGAGAAGCACATCAAACTACACTCGGGGAACTCTGTCTGACTTCGGGCTAACGTCGTTAGCTCATCCATCTTATTCGCCAGTGATCTCACGTTGCCCATAACAAGAGAAGGCAGACATGGCTTAAATCTCTTGTTCTTAAGTCTCTTTTGTCTGCACCCCTCTCGCCGCTTCGTTCCACCTCTGCATCCTCGGTGTGTCTTTAGAGGTTAAAGACTGAAATTAAAGAAATAAAGAAAATCCAAAATGGCAAAAAGTAAAACTAATCACCTTATTTTAGTTATTGAAACTGTGGTAGTTATAAAGTTTGTAACTTTTCTCTTGCATTATAGGGCCCCCTGTTGGCTACTGAGAGAACCGTAAATAAAGAAATGATAGCAGTAAGTCAAAGAGGCTTTAAAGCACAGAAAGTTAAAACTGGTCATCGTCTTGGTTTGCCAGGTAAAAATGTAATATCTCAGTTTATGCACCCCTGTCTTTAATTTGAAGTTGTCTGATTATCTTTTTATTTGTTTCAAGTTTTAGTCTAATGTAAATGTTACACAGAAAAGAAAAACGTTTCAGAAAATAGTCAAAAACTAAATCTGTTTACGTTCAAGTGACTGAGTGTGACACACCACTACCCTAATCAGAAATTAGCGAGGATAATAGATCAATGAATAGAATTAATAGGAGGTAGAACTTACTTAAAATGCTAGAAGATAAGTCTAAAAGTTGGGAGTTGATACTTTGCTAGAGTATTTCTTTTATTGTTTTGTGGTTCTACATCCTGAAAATTTACAGAAGGAAGAATTGGACTTTGGATACATTTATTTGACCGCTCAATTTCTTAAATGCTTTGGTTAAAATGATTAGTGGATAGATTGAGTTTAAAGACTAAAATTAGAGAAGTGGTTCTTTAAAGAAGAAGCAAACTATGCCTTTGTAGACTGCAAGGAGGGCAAATTTCATGCATATATTCAATTAATTCCTTGAGCTTCTGTATGAACCATTCATAGAGGTCATGCAATTCCTTGGGCATTTTCTCTTGTAAGGTCTTCCAGCAGCCTCTCTTTCTGTAGGTCTGAGCCTTGTGGAACATCTCGGAGGTGTAGTGCACTCCATCATTAGCTGTTACCATCTCATCTATTTTATCCAGAAGGTTTCTAACCTGCACCCTGTTTCCTCTCTTTGTGTTGTCAAACACACAGTATCTACCACCACACCTGGAGACCAGATCTAACACATATCTGTTGGACTCAATCAGACTCTTCATGGACCGGCTTTTTAGCTCATCTCCATGAGTGAAAAGGACCATCGCATACTTATGAGCATCTCTGCCGAAGAGTTTTGGCAGCATCTCAAACAGTGTGATTTCAGCTTTAGAGATCCTGTCTATCTTCACCACAATGATGAAGGCATGTGGACCCGGATCAGACTCTTCTATTGACTTCATGATCTCTTCAAACAGCTTTTTGGGATTTAGAACTTTATCAGTGAGTCCTGGAGTGTCCACCACTGTGACATGATGACCCTCCACTGTGGCTGTTTTAGAGACAGTCTCAGTAGTGACTGCATCAAAGTCACAGGCTGATTCAAACCGATCTGATCCCAGGATGGTGTTTCCTGACGAACTCTTCCCTCCTCCAGGTAGACCGAGCAGCACGATCCTCATGGCATCGTCAGCAGGATCGGACACATCTGAAGGAAAGAAAACAGAGAAAAACTTCAGAAACATTCACTTAAAAAAATGTTTTAGTAATTTTGTCTGTGATAAAACAAAAAATCTGAATAAGGTTCATTGCCAAGTAGGAATTTTGTATTTTGGTGCATGACAATAAACTCAGTAAGTAGAAAATATAAAGAAAGATGAAACAAGTACTGCCAGTCAAGGAGCATACATTGAAAATTGACAATAAGAAATGAAAAATCTAATATATGTACAATATTTAAATGAGATAGCTGTAAAGTTTGTGCAGGGATGTGCCAACGGTCACAGTATGAAGTATAAGAATACTTGCAATGTGCAAGATAGTAGTCCAGAAGCAAACTCATTTTAAAGGAGTTTATTCTTGAGAGGGGTTGAACCTTTTCCTGTGTATGTTACATTAATGTATGTTATGTACATGTCAATACATCTGTACAAAGGAATACAATATATGTGTAGCAGAGGTGAAGGAAAGGAACATGTGACGGAAGTATGAGATCTTGTGGAGTATGAAGGATAAGAGAAGAACAATGTGTCTTAAGCAAAGAAAATGACCAGGTAAAGAAAGGTCAAATAACAACTTGTGAAATCATGTATTTCCTGCTGTTTGGCTTCAGTTAATGCGTGTTTGTTGTAAAGTGCTGTAAGAAATGAGGGGAGACTGCCTCTCCTCAGTCATTTTGGTTTAATGCTGATGATGGCTCTTGCCTGCAAGCAATAGAGGATCTGCTGAGAATTGTAATATTGTCTCATCTGCTATGTGAGTACACTGCCCAGCAGGACTCAGGTAGATGAGCTGATGAAGTGATGTGTATGAGATCATTACTCACCGTCTCTGAGGTGGCCTGACTTCTTCAGCAGCTCTCTGACCTGATCCTGTCCTCCATTTTCATTGTTGAACACATGATATCTCCTTTCAAACCTTTCAACGAGTGGTGGAAGTGGACCTTCAGGTTCATCGTTGATGAAATCATCCAATGATGAGGTATTTAAGTTATCTCCTCCTGTGAAGAGCAGGTAACAGTTGTTGATTCCCTGGTCTCCGATGACTCTGGCAGCTGCTTCCACAGCGTTATTTTGCTCGATGGTGAATCGATCTATTTTAATCACCACCAGGAACAAACAAGGTCTGGAGGAGTCCAGAATTTCCTGACACCGGGTCTGAATGTCCCTCTCAGATCCTAATATTCCTGGAGTGTCGACCACTGAGATCCGTTTCCCAAACACAGTTTCAGGTACTTCAGAGATCTGTTTTGTCACTGATCTGAAGGATTGTCTTGACTCAAACACTGGTCGTCCCAAGATGGTGTTTCCTGAAGCACTTTTACCAACTCCTGAGTTTCCCAGAAGGACGATGGTGAGACCTGGATCCATGACTGAGCAACACAAAACCTGCTGGAGACAGAAAGAGTTAAAAGGTCTGAAAGGTATTTCTGTAAAAAACCTGAAAGAAATGGTAGACAGGACTGAACTGGTTTATTTCATCATGTCTCTCAGTTTTAATAACTTTGAACTCAAGTTAATACCTGAGATCTAACACGGTAACATCACTAGGGAAGTCTGACAGGTCATAAACATGAGTCAGATGATCAGACAAACCGTACCAGGTTACGTAGGTAACCATGGTTCCCTGATAGGGAACTTCAACGCTGCGTCAGCTGACTCTATGGGGAACGCCTCCAGCGTGACGGCCTCTGAATCTCTGTAACAACTTAGACCAATCTTGATTGGGTTCGACGTCAACACGTGACGCACGCCGGCGGAACCGGAGGTATAAAGGGAGCCGGCTTCACTGTTGTCGTCAGCCTTCTGATCGACTGAAGCAAGCCGCTCACAGGCATGCTGGAA
>WNGW01000089.1:36112-49757 GCA_011952105.1 Coreoperca whiteheadi
TTCCGCCGGCGTGCGTCACCTGTTGACGTCGAACCCAGAGATTCAGAGGCCGTCACGCTGGAGGCGTTCCCCATAGCGTCAGCTGACGCAGCGTTGAAGTTCCCTTGAAAGGGAACCACCTGCTGCATTTGCTGTAGCTGTCACAGTTTTCTGGTGCATTAAAGGATCATTGGTGTTTCAGGTTTCTCAGGTTGGTCAGTTCAACACTTTGGATCGTGATGACAGCTTTCGTGTTTAGTGTGCACCAGTATTCTGATGTGGTTTTTGGATCAGGGTTATGTTTTGTGCATGTAAACATCAGATCCAGAATATGATTAAAACCAGATTACTAATGTGGATGTGAACATAACTGTGCTACAGCTGCTACTATTATTAAAATAAAATGTTAAATATGTTTAGAACCAGAGAAAATGTCACATGAGACAGGTTCCTGTTTTATACTAATTAAATAAGCACACACATGTTGAATAAAGTGAACAGAGTCCAGCTCTGTGTGTGTGTGAGTGATTATGAAAGAGAAAGCAAGTGCAACGTTACCAAAGTTGAACCAAACCAACACTCTCACTTCCCATCCTGTGTTTTTCTGAACTGAAGTCGATCAGAAACCAGATGCACTCATTGTTTTATACAAGATTTGGACTTTTGCTCTGATTTTTAAATATTTTAAGAGATCAAACAAACTCATATGATGTTTACAATACAACTTTATTGTCCAGCCAATGACAGAAAATCATCTTCTGACTAAATTATTTTCATTAGGTATTATTTCCATATTATTAGACCTAATGTTGTTAGACTGTATCATCAGTAAAATGGTGGATGCACAGAAACACTATCTGTACATCCACCATTTTCCCGACAGACATGTGGGCAGTTCTGGCTGATGGCGGATTCAGATACCTTTCAGTGTCTGACAGGAACAAAATGTCACTGCTGTGATCTGCCATAACTTCCTCCTGAGTTAACAACACTGATTGAATTGTCAGAACAAACCAAACGAATCTGTTCAGCCACAGTAATCCCTCCACCTTTAACCTGCCAATAACAGACATTTCTGTGGCGATAACTTCAACTGAAGTAACTAAACTGTAACCAAAACTAAAGAAAGAAGAAATTAAAAACATGATAATGAAGTTAAATTGAAACTTTAATATGTTTGAAATAAAGAATATTATTTTAATTCAGTTAAATCCAATTTTAATTTATACAACCCAATATCACAAATCACAATTAGCCTCAAAGGGTTTCACAATCTGTACAACAGATTGGACTTGTGCTGCAGACAGAATCAAGCTTTTCTATCAGGAAGGAACAAACAAACACTGACCTGAGAGCAGCGCGGACGGATGCTGTAGAGTCCAGAGACAGAGATAATAATAGGGGCGGCTGTGGCTCGGTGGCAGAGCGGTCGTCCACCAATCGGAAGGTCGGCGGTTCGATCCCGGCTTCCCCCGGCCATGTGTCGAAGCATCCTTGAGCAAGATAGTGAACCCTGAACTGCTCCCGAAGCTGCGCCTTCGGTGTGTGAGTGAGTGTGACTGCTTAGTTTAACTTGTACTGATGGGCAGTCAGCTCCTGCCATCAGTGTGTGACTGGGGTGAATGGGATGTAGTGTGAAAGCGCTTTGAGTAGTCAGAAAGACTAGAAAAGCGCTATACAAGTACAGTCCATTTACCATTTACAAATAAAGGATTTCCTTATGTTTCCCATTAAATACACTTTGTTAAGTTACACAGATTCAGCTGCAACACTTCCTAAAGTGGACTTCAAAATAAAATCCTCTGATTCTTCCTTTTCTTTCTCTGTGGTGAAAAGAAGTTTCTCCTGATTATTGATTTGAACAGAAATTCTTCTGAGCTCTTCTTAAATTCCGTTTGTTGTTTTCATTCCTCTATTTGTGACCTATTTTGATCTAATTTTCTCTTCTGTCTAGTTGAGTTTTATTGTTTAGACTGGATCCTCAGCCCTGCGGCGAGTTGGCCCCTGTCCAGGGAGAGGCTCCAGGCACCCGCGACCCCCAACGGGAACAAGCGGGAGAAACTGACTGAGTGACTGGATCCTCTGAGAGCTGGACCTGTTGAAAAAAGCAAAAAGAACAGAAGGCAGCTGCGATGGCGGAGAGAGACATATCCGGTAAGTTTGATTCCTGACTGATTTACAATTTACTGTGAATGAATATTATTAATTTCACTGTGCCGATTCTTCTTTATTAATAAGAGTTAAGTTGCTGACAAGTTTCCTGAGTTTAAAGGGTGAAAGTTTCTTTTGATCGCTTTAGTTCTGAAATTCACTTTCACTTTCGTTGCAGACAAGATGGCGCCAGAAGTCACTTAAACGTTATTGAGATTCTTGTTTAAAGGCTCAGTCTGTGATTGTGTGGACCAGTGAATTAATACAGACATGTACAACAGACAGTTATATGGAAAATATCAAAATCATAAAAAAAACAAACAAGTAAAAGTCACACGATGACAATAACACCCATAAAGAGTTAAAATATCATAAAAATGAGTTGATTTGGTTGTTAAGAGTCTTAATTCCCAAAATGATTATTTAAAGTTTTTGATCAGAATTTGCTGTTTGATTAGTTCTATATTTAAAGGACACTTACATGGTGGCAACACTAGTGTACATGCACATTCAAAAGGATTTAGGAAAACATGAAAAGTCCCTTTTGAGTTTTGTCCATTGTTGTCCTTGTTGTAATTTGATGTAAAGTTAAATGTGCAACTTCCTCATAATGTTTGTTCTTTGGTGCTTTTAATCATCAGATCAGACAAAATGTTGATGTTAACTGTAACGTGAGTCGTGGCAGTTCAACAGTAAGTTTAAAAGGTTTCTGCTGTGTTTGAACTCAGCAGTCAGGTGACTTTAATATCTGTTTGATGTCAGTAACAAAACGTTCTCAGTTAAATATGAATGTTGTGACGTGAGATGCGAGACTGTAACAGAGTCTCAGACCTTTAGCTTCATGATGGCAGTGACCATCAACCTGTAAATGTCTCAAGCTGCTGATTACAGGGTCTGATGGACTTTAACACGTCTGTAGACAGACTCTCTCTGTGGACGGGGGTCGTTCTGTGTTGCGACAGGTACAGGTGAGAGGATGAAATATGTTCCAGGAAGTCCAGTTTCAAATAATCATTTGAATACCAGATTCAGAAGTTCAGAAGAGAACATTTGCACAAATAAAAAGCTCCATCCTCTCTCTCCCTCTGCTGGTGTCCAGATAGTTTTATGTGTTCAGGTCTGTAGATTTCTGTCTCTGAGGGTTTAGTTTAACGGAGGTGAACAGAGTTTAGTTTGTGCTGCTGACATTTAAAACTCTCAACAGTAACATTTGTTTCAGACTACAGTTGCTGTTCGTGGAGACAGTGTTTCTTCACTCAAGAGAAGGTCCAGTAAACTCTCTGGCCAACACACTGCAGTGTATTTCCAGGTGAAATCAGACTGCATGGTGACAAATGTTGAGTCAGTCTGAACAGAGACTAACACGAGTGCTTCACTTCATCTTTATTTGAACTGTTTACGTCTCAGAGACGACTCATGATCATGAGTTAGTTTCACCTGCAAGTCGATGTTACGTAGTAAAACAAACCTCAGATCATCTTCAGAAAAGTTTTCAAACAGGATGAACTGCACTGGTTTTAAGCCTTCTTCTGGTTTAACTGATACCCTGTCTAGTAAAGCAGCATAGTGCCACCAGTATGACATCTGCTCCCATTGGCCCAGCAAAAGGCTAAAGATGTGAGCTTGTGTTTGGACGGTGACTGTTTTTCTGTCTTTGAGCTTGGTTAAAATTCTGCCCAGAATCATCATTCAGCATCTTACGTTCTGGGGAGCAATCGATCTCTAAACTGGGGCTGCACGATATATCGTTTCAGCATCGACATTGTGACGTGTGCATGTGCAATAGTCACATCGTGATGACGTGCGATGTCAATTAACTCAAACACGTCATGCTGCAACTTTTTTTCTGCTTGATACAAAAGAAAAATTCATGGTTTTCTTTTTCTTTCTATCTGATATTACATAATTTAAGGGTTCTTGGTTACATGGAGTTTGATGTCAGTGCGTGACATGCAGGCGCTACATGCACAGTGAAATATTAGTGTTTCTCAGAGCCGCCAGTGTTTTTGCTCAGTGGAGGAGACATACACCTGCTTTACCCTGGCATCAGATCGTCTTGTAGAGGCCACATCACTGTAACCAACTCCTGGTGAAACACAAGACTTGTCTCAGGTGTGTCCGGGGGTGGATGTGTGTATTGCCCAGTCGGAGTTTATCTAGGAGTTGCTGGAGTTACATGGTGCAGCCACAGTTTGAAGCGGAACTAAGGCCGACGCTGCAAACCTGACTGACTGACTGACGGTACCGTGAGTGCACATGCTGCAAATAATCACTGTTACTGGACTGTGAATACAGACGCTGATATTTCCATTTAGATTTCCTGATTTGATTTGTTTTGTGGGGATCCACGGCAAAACCCAAAGCGGACTTTTGAGTTGTGTTTTGTTTTTGTGGTTGTGAACTGGATTGGAAGTGAACGGTTTTGGGAAAAGCAAAATAGACCCTTTAACTAGTGGATTGAACTCTGGGACCGTGGGATGAGTTTTTCCACACGCTCACACCAGTATTGCTTGCTTGATTTAATTGAAAACTGAATTGAGTCATGGTCTATTTCTTTTTGCAGTGCTGGTATCAAAAATAAGTGTACACGGGTGGGGGGGGGCGTGGATCTCCTATTCACAGCCTGGTGATGTCATCTCCCTCCAGCACCGCAGACAGGACCTGTGAAACCTAAACATTGCTCCAAAGGGGTCACAGTGGGACCTCTTCTCTTTAGCTAGTTTATGGCCTTCTCTGACAGTTAATCTGGCCTGGTCTATTCTACTCATGCAATGAGGCTCTTTGTTGTCATTGAGAGGTCTGTAACTTTCTTTATATGTTTAAGCATCTTAACATCAATATAACAAATAATTCCACTCTGACAGCTGCTACATAAAAACGTTCTAGAATGATTAATTCTTTCCAAATTAAGCTATCAAGGTCATTTGGTGAAAAGTCCTGTATTTTTTTTATTTTGCAATATACATCGCAGAAAAACAAAATATCGCAATGTCAGTTTTTCCCAATATTGTGCAGCCCTATGTTATGGTTTTGGGTTTAGTGGGTGCTTTATATGTTTTGTGCATTGTTTTGGGTGTTTTCTGTGTGTTGGTTTTGAGTTCTGTGTACTGTGGAGTTCTTGTCTTATTTTGAAGATGTCTGGGTTTTGGGTTCAGGTTTGTTAGTTCCTGTTATATTTTGATAATTGGTCTGTTCCCTCATGTGTCTGTTAGTTTTGCTTCCTGCCCTGGAGTTCCCTGATTGTTTCCACCTGTGTTATTGTGTTCACCTGTGTCTAGTTGTTTCCCCTGCCTAAGAGTATTTAAGTTGAGGTTTTCCCTTTGTTCATAGTCAGTTTGTTATCATTGTTGCTGTTTGGTTCTGTCTGCATGTTAGTTTTTGAGTTTTGCCAACCTGCATGTCTGCCTACCTCCCTGCTGGTAAACTGTTTTCTGCTGGTCCACCTAAGAGATAATAAATCTCATTCCTCATCCTGATACCTCTGTCTGCGTTTGGGTCCCTTTCCCTGTTACCAGTTTGCCGCATGGTACCACCCTACTGTTTAGGTGTGTTGATATTAACAGTTTTTAATAGCTGTAATTTGAGTGTTTTCTAAATGACCCTGAATAAAAGTCTATCTGTTGTCTCTCTCTGAACAGCACCGCTGAGAAAAAGAAGAGCCAGTATGGGTGAACCTCCAGGTCTGAAACTTTCCGTCACTTCAAAGGACTTATCACAAACATCACAATTTCTGTGTTATAATGCTTGTTCACTAATATGTGTGATTGAACACTTCCTGATAGATTTGTATTTATGACTGTGTGAGCGAGTCACACTGTCCTCTGAACAACTGCAAAACACAAACAGGCAACAGAGAGAAAACACTCAATCATCATATAATTTACATTTGCCTTGAATTCTGCAACAGACATCAAATTCCTGAATTTAGATTCCTTAAAATGAGAAACTGAAGAGGTGAGGCCATATAGTTTATCGCTTATGTGTGAGGGGTGGGTGAAGCCTCCATTGGAATTTGAATTCATGATTAATAATTAGGGGTGTCATGATTCTCTAAATCTGATTCGATTGTATTAATTTGTAAAGATCAACAGATCATTGGTTTTATGCCCTGACAGTTGTCATTTACATTTAAAATCCTTCTTTGAAAAGAGACTGCATCAGGTGTGATATAACAGCCATATTTTTCTGGGAATGTACCACACTAAGGCCTTATGGTCATGTAATTGAAATAATTTATTTAAAATGTGAGACTCAACGGCTGAGTTCATTTGATTTAAGGACTGCATTCCTGCATACCTGTCCTATTGATTTTAAGTGTCACTCTGCATCTCTGCACCTACCTAATTTACATAACTAATCATCCTGTTCTCACTAACACCAAGAGTAAATGAGAAATATGGGTTATGTATTTTATGATGCTATTTGTCACGTTTATGATTTGGTTTTTGTAACTGTTGACTATTTTGCTTAGCAAGATAGAGCAGATCAATGCCCCGTCGGTTAATTAACTGCCCAGATGTTGCAAACCCTTATGAACCGACAAATGAACTCCTTACCATTCATGCACAATTGTGCTCTGAGGTTCACACATCAAGTGCAATCCCGAGAACAAAAGGGGGATGTTGGGACTCAACGGATGAGTTCATCGATGTGGGTGATTTTAACTGAAGTTTGATTTAAGGAGTGCATTCTCGTGGCACAATCTGAGAGACAGTGAGTGCAGCCATTGACGTCTGTCTGACGCGTGACCCGAAAGTCACCAAGTCGACAAAATGGGTCAACGACCTCTGCCCTCGTTCTCTTCCCTGCTGCTGGGTTAGGCCGCAACACACAAGCCTTCCTTCCTTCAGAACTGAACTCTCACTCTTATAGCAGCGCTGCGAGATCCTGCATAAGATTCCTGCAACGTTAGCGCTGTG
Organism: Coreoperca whiteheadi; assembly: GCA_011952105.1. Taxonomy (NCBI): domain Eukaryota; kingdom Metazoa; phylum Chordata; class Actinopteri; order Centrarchiformes; family Sinipercidae; genus Coreoperca; species Coreoperca whiteheadi. The sequence continues at coordinate 43,162 of WNGW01000089.1, forward strand.
CTAACTGTAAGGAGGGCAACAGACAACAGGCGAGCGAGCGTCTTCCCAACCTGCACGTGGACACTGCAACAGACACTTTGAGACTCAGTCAATTAATTGGCTATCATTTCCCTTCATTTTTGAAGGGTGGTGCCCTGAGGTCTTTATTAATTTAAGTCATTATTTATGATTATTTTTGATATTCTTGATAGCGAAATCTAATTGATTGCGCCAACATCAACTTGGTGCCACTTCAATCATGGTAAACCCCAGCAAATGGTGCCCTGTGTGAGGCATAGTACTGTTGGCAATTATTCATAATTGTGTGGTTTTAATTTTCAGTATAATTTTTGGCTAACATCAAAATTTTAGATTCCACTCTAAAATTTCTTGACTAGCAAAAGTCTTTGCATTCCCCGCCCCTAGTCTGCCACAGGAGTAGACATCCAGCTGTACTTAAAAAGAAGTATATTGTGGTGAAAATTTTATTATAAAATTAGCTAAAGAAATTTGATAGATTTTGGTTTTTGTTGTTTGATAACTACCACTTTAAGCTCTCATAGTGTTAGAGTTGCTATTGCTGCTAGCCAACTCCAACACCAGTCAACTGGGAAAAAACTGTTCAACACAAAAACAAAACAGAAGAGTCAGTAGATTCTTTACAACAACAGCTTGACTTTCGTTACCAACTGCACTGTGCTCTCTTAACATCAAACAGCAGGCGGCTTTCAAGCTCACAATAAAACAAAAACCAAAAAGCCTAATCATAACATCCAAATGGACTTTGATAGAATGATGTCTTTAAACTTAAGAACCGCCATATTTTTCACATTGTTTGAACAATTAAGAACTTTACCAGCTAATATCTATTAATACCCCTATTAACAATAATATAGTGTTGCGTGGGAACAGCAATATTCTCTATTCTTCTAATTATTCGAAGTTGGCTGTGTTGAGAGCAATCAGTGAAACTTCAACAATACATGTACAAGGACTTGAAAATGTGTCAAAAGACAAAAACAAAAGCATCAGTAATTTGTTCAAACACCTAAAATGTGGCAGAGCGGTTGGTCTACCAATCGGTAGGTCAGCGGTTCGATCTCGGCAGCCCACATATCAAAGTGTCCTTGAGTTGAACCCCAAACAGCTCCTTTTCTGGGCCACAAAGGAAATATCAAAGTAATTGGTAAATACCATGCAGTCTAAGGTAAATGGCCATACTAAAACTGTAGGTGTGAGTTTCTTAAATGGAACTTGATGTCAGGTTAAGACCATCATGTGGAATTATGAGAATGAGCCACTTAACATAAACACCTGTAACAATAATCCAACTAGCAACATCCTCCATGCCGTGCAGCCCGTACAGCACCACGTCGGACCGCCGCACGCAACCGTGGTCCCGCTGTGGGTCCAGCCCGGACAGCTGAGCCAGTGAGGCTATCTGCTCCCCGGCAGCGTCTCGCTACTACTGTGCCCTGCAGTCCATGTCCATTCTCGCCGTTAGCTTAACAGTCCTTCAGGGATGCTAACAACAAGTTAACTGTTGGGGTGGCTAACTAAGTAGCTAGCTAGCTACTGCTCTATTAAAAAGGGGAATGTAAATCTGAACAAAGGACATTTGGACTCTGTTGAAAAGACCTAAATTAAATGTATTTCTGTTTAAAAGTAGTTCCCAATTTGCATGTTATAATTTCTTTCACAATACTGAATGAACTGAATGACTTGTGTTGGTAATTTGACGGCATATGGCAGTTTGTCGGTTCTGGTATAGCGGCATAATATCTTCCAGAGTGTGTACTCCAGCTTGGGGTGTATTATCTCACTTAACCGGTGGAGCTGCACATCATCAGTGTTTCACTTTGTTTTCTGTGTCAGACATGAGGCTGGTTCTTGTGGGGAAGACTGGAGCAGGAAAGAGCTCCAGTGGAAACGCCTTACTGGGAAGAGACGCCTTCAGTGCAGCTGTCAGCCACTTCTCAGGTAACACACACACATACACCTGCTTTTAACGGAGATGCTTCAAACTCAAAACACAGATTCTGGGTGGATACGAGTTAATTTTGTCACAATGCTAACAGGTTGCTGTGTTGTGAGCTACGTGATGAGATCACAGTAGGTGGATTAAAACAACCTCGGGGGTCGGTTTCTGACATGAACAATGTAGATGTACAGTATTTCTAGCTTTGGCTCTGAACGATGGCATTGGATGTAACCTGTGTTCTGCAGAATCCTCCAGTATGAATATAATTCTAATGGAGACCAGAATCACTGGTTCTGTATGATCAGCTGCTAAACCAGCTGGTGTTGTTCCTGTGATGCAGTGACCGGCACGTCTCTGTGGGATCAGCTGCTGCTGTGAAGGTGAAGTTTCAGGTTTTAGGTTTAACAGCATGTGTTTCCTCTCCTCAGTGACCAGACAGTGCTCTAAGCAGAGAGGTGAGGTGTTCGGCAGAGAGTTGACCGTCGTCGACACTCCCGGCCTCTTTGACACCTCATTACCTGAGCGCGCCGTGAAGAGAGAGATCTCAAAATGCATCAACATTTCGGCCCCAGGGCCCCACGCCATCCTGCTGGTTATCAAGGTGGGGCCCTTCACAGCAGAGGAAAGAGATGCTGTCAGGATGGTGGAGGAGATCTTTGGGGAGGATGCCTGGAAGTACACCATCATCCTCTTCACACAGGACAAGCAAACCGGATTGGACATCGAGCGCCAGCTGGAGGAGGCCGGAGCTGAGCTGCAGTCCATCCTGAGGAAGGTGGGAAACAGATATCATGTCCTCAACATTGACAAGACCAATGACCGTGGACAGGTCCTGGATCTGCTGGAGAAGGTGGAGGAGATGGTGGGTGCCAACGGAGGACAGTTTTACTCCAACCACACCTATGAGGAGGTGGTGCAGATGCTGGATCGGAGAGAGGCAGAGCTCAGAGAGCTCTACGAGAAGAAACTGGAGGAGGAAATAAAAGCTGTGGAGTCAAAGTACGAGAAGAAGCTGAGTGAAGCTCAACAGGAGCGTCAGAAGGTGGAAGAGCGACTGCAGTTGGAGCTGCAGGAAGTGAAGCGGTACTATCACGCTTTAGAGAGCGGAGTCCGTCATGTTGTAGAGCAGACAGTCAAAAATGACGCCATGGAAGACATTCTCAAGTTTCATATGGCCCTGAAACTGCAATTTACCTCTTAAACTCTGCTGGACATCAAACATCACCGTCAGCCAACAGGAGGGGACTTTAAAAACACAGTGGAGAGGACAAAGGAACAAGACTATACAGACACACAGCTAAACAAAGATAGTCAAACTTAAACATATGGCTGTACAGAGCTGGACAACAAATATATCTATATACAATTCAGACTGTTACTGTATGTACAGGCTTGTGGTTCATGTAGTGCAACAAATATATTTACTGAAGTGATTTTATGTTCATAAATGAACCCACTTGAGTGTGACAATGAGACTAACAGTAGAACCAATAATAAAACTGAGTATGGCCAGTTTTGATACTATGCTAATGCTGCTACCCAATGGTAACATTGTGGATCAGTGATGATCTTGATTATACCCTGTGCCCTCTTTCAGCTGTGGCAGCTGTCAGATTCAAATTCTGTTTAACAACCCTGTTCAGCCACTTCTGATCTTTTTGCGACGCGTTACCAAATTATGCAATATGCCTGCTGTATGAATAGTTTCTATAGTGCAGTGTGCTACAAATTTCCCAAGGTGTCTATGGAAATACTAAACCTCTTAAGGGAACAGAGGACGTTAAAACTTTGCTGTTATTGGTGGAACAGGTACATTCTTCCAGCTCTGCAAAGTGGCCTCATAGAGTGCCCATATACGAGTGCAATGACCTCAAAAGACCAAGAGCAGTTACTAAATCCATGTCACTTTTTTGTAGATGATCACTTGTTGCCACGACCTCTCGATTCAACTAGGCTCATCGACCGTTACTCCGTCCAGCACGGCCAGAAATCTGGGGGTGGTTATCGATGATCAGCTAAACTTCAAAAGTCATATCGCCATCATCAGGAAAATCAGACTTTTCCTATCGGAGCAGTCTACACAAGTCCTAGTCCAGGCTCTGGTCCTGTCCAAACTGGACTATTGCAACGCGCTGCTGGCTGGACTCCCTGCTTGCACAACCAAACCTCTGCAGATGATCCAGAACGCGGTGGAAAGAGTGGTCTTCAATGAGCCGAAGAGAGCGCACGTAACCCCTCTCTTCATCAGGTCCCACTGGCTCCCTGTTGTCGCCCGCATCAAGTTCAAAGCGATGCTCCTGGCCTACAAGACCACCACTGGTTCTGCACCATCATATCTTCGCTCGCTGATACAGACCTGTGTTCCTGCCAGGTCCCTGCGCTCTGCAGACGAACATTCTGGTGGTACCATGGCAACAAGGAACAGGATCCCTCTGGAGCAGCTTCTCTGGATCCGTTCCTCATTGGTGGAATTGATCTGCCTGCTCCTACAAGATCAGCAGATTCTGTAGCCACCTTTAAAAAGCACCTGAAAACGCATGTCTTCCAATCACTAACTTCTTCTCATAAAAACCTTCCCATCCTTAGCTTTGTATACTGTGCTGGGCTTTAAGAGAATAGTTTTTTGATGCACTTTTTGTTACCTTGTGTTGTTATAATTGCTTCCATTCTCTTCCTTATATGTAAGTCGCTTTGGATAAAAGCGTCTGCTAAATGACTACATGGAAATGTAAATTTTGCCTTAAACCTACTTAGTACCCAGTCCCACAAAATAGTCATTATCACTGTCTCCAGTTTATCAAGTTTAGAAACTAGCGCAGCAGTGTCGCGTTTGGTTTGGGTTTTCTCATCACAGTCTGAGGCTTTTTTGGCCAATGCATCTCTAATTGCCCTGTAATTCTCATTGATAGCTTTTGTGGAGTCTTCTCTAGCACTCCATCTAGTACTGCAGAGGGATTTTAGAGTGTGGCTAATGTAATTGTCACTGTTATGGAATAGTGCTTTCCAGCAATGGGTTAAAGCTACTAAATGTATACAGAGACTGTAGCTGTTGATAAAGAGTCAACTTCCTCACATCAATTAACAATGCTGTTGATACCTACATGGCTCAATGAATGGGCAGCACACGTTTATAATGTATTATTACTAAAGATATAACTTTGCCACTTCCATTAACTTGTTGTTTTTATTTTATTTTATAAATGATGAAATTAATAAATGATGAAAATAATGAATATATTTTGACTTTACAACCCTCTGAAGTTGTAAATGTTTGGATCGATAGAAATTGTTGGGCCTTGATGTTTCGCTCTGGCTTCCTCCATCAGCTGTGGGTCGGTGACACGGTGCTACCAGCTTAAAAACACGTTAAGTACGCGGACGTAGAAGCTAAATCTGTCCACTGAAAAAAACATTTTTTTCAGCAGATATCTTAGTTACAACAAGATTGAGCAGCAAGGCAGTTTGTGTTTATATGTGTGGTGTTTATTCAGTTTGGGAAACCCCACCATCTCCAGGAAGGTTCAGCTCAAGCCGGCCGGCCGACTCAGCAGGGACTAGAAATCCTCTCAGCCTAAGTTACTAAATAGCTGGAGTAGTAAAACTACGTTTCATTACATAGGATTCTACTGACGTTACTGATTGTTTTCCAGTTATTAATCAGACTCCATATGTTTCCAGGGGGGAGGAGAGAACACTAGCAAAAAAAATTATTTTGAGAGCGAATTTCCTCACAATATGAATACATTTTTATTATATCTTTGTGTTGGTAACTGTTGTATAATCGCAATATTACACTGGATGGTGAGCTTCAACGTCGTTATTGGCACAGCAGTGTTGCGGTCAGGACCGAGAGGCAAGCACACCCTCTCGTGTAATATTGCTTAAGTGGGTTTTCTTTTTTAAGTGTGCCTGGAGCCCATTGTATTCGCCAGACATGTTGCTCGTATTATCATAACTTTAACCAGACAATTTGACAATTCCACGCCAGGTCTCACACCATTTTAATCAGATTCAGCTAAGCTCTTAAGAGGTTCTTACAGGTTGCTGTAACCAATGAAATGAACAGTCCCTTGGGGCTCACCAGAGCCACTAAACTCATCCTAGCACCAGAACAAGAGCCCAGATTATTTAGAGGAGAGCTGCTGTTAATGAGCGCGGCTGGTGTTGGTAACTGATGCAAACGGGCTGTTCGGGTAGATGCTCAGACGTAGGCAGTTAGAAGCTTGGCATGTCTCCTCGCCACCAGCTTAAACAGTCCTTATTCAATGCTTTAGGGTAATACTCTGAGAGTCTAAGGATCGGACCCTTTGAAAGGAGAGCTGGTCCAGTACCTCCCGTACGGGGGTTGACCGGGATCTGACACTCTCCACTACTCTGCCATCCACACTGACAAGCAAAAAACAAGCGTGAGTTGGTCTACATGTGCTAAAACTGGCATTGAATCGGTGATTACAGAGAAATATGACCAGTACGTCTTTTGTAGATATGATCAATTTGTCTTTACTGACAGGTTATGTACCACAGTCTTTTAAAGTAGCTGTTATTAAACCTCTCCTTAAAAAGCCCACACTGGATCCAGGGGTTTTAGCCAATTATAGACCTATATCTAACCTTCCCTTTATCTCTAAGATCCTTG
>WNGW01000090.1:0-17386 GCA_011952105.1 Coreoperca whiteheadi
TTGGCCCGGACAGTGATGGTTTTTGTGACTGTTACATCCTCAATACAATTGGTGATGTGGGCAGTGACAGTATCCGAGTACTCCTGGAGGTCAGTGGTGTTATTGTAAGTGGCAGCCTGCTTAAACATATTCCAGTCAGTTGTATCAAAGCAGTCTTGAAGAGCGTCCGATGACCCTTCTGGCCACACTTGAATCTGTTTCCGAACTGGTTTGGCGACTTTAACGAGCGGTCTGTATGCAGGCATTAGCATGACAGTGATGTGGTCTGAGGCACCAAGGTGGGGGAGGGGGAGGACTTTGTAAGCTCCTCTCTGTGTGGTGTAAACAAATTCTAAAATATTATTACCTCTTGTTGGAAAGTTAATGTGTTGGTGTATTTTTGGAAACACACTCTTTAAGTCAGCATGGTTGAAATCCCCAGCTATGATGAGAAAAGCATTGGGGTGTGCTGTCTGCTGCTCACTGATGTGCTGGTACAGTTCATTTAGTGCATCGTTCCTGTTGCTGTTGGTGGTGTTCGGGGGAATGTAAACCGAAACGAGCAGTACGGCTATATATTCCCTCGGCAGATAGAACGGCCGGCACTTAATGATCATAAACTCCACCAGGGGTGACCAGTGTTTGCAGGTCACAACAGCATCGCGACACCACGCGTCATTGATGTAAACACAAAGCCCGCCGCCGCGGGTTTTTCCTCCCGCGACGAGAGCTCTTTCTGCTCGATAGCACGTCAGCTGGTCGAGCTGAATGGCGCAGTCCGGAATGCTGTCGCTGAGCCATGTTTCCGTGAATACAAAAAAACCAACAGTCTCTTACAGTCCTATGAGTTGAACGTAGTAATCGGATGTAGTCCAGTTTATTGTCCAAAGAGCGTACGTTAGCCAGTACGATGGTGGGGATAGATGGCTTGTGTGGGTTAGCCGTTAGCCTAGCCCGGATACCTCCGCACTTACCCCTCCTCTGCTTCCTCTCACGCCGCTTGTGGCGCTACAAAGTATTACCTTAAGGGGGCTGAATAATTTTGCACACCCAATTTTTCAGTTTTTGATTTGTTAAAGTTTTAAATATCCTATAAATTTCATTTCACTTCATCATTGTGTCCCACTTGTTGTTGATTCTTCACAAAAAAATAGTTTTATATCTTTATGTTTGAAGCCTGAAATGTGGCAAAAGGTCGCAAAGTTCAAGGGGGCCGAATACTTTCGCAAGGCACTGTACTTCGACACATGGCTGAGGGAAGCCTGGGATCGAATCACCAACCTTCCGATTGGTGGTTGATGACCACTCTGCCACCAAGCCACAGCCGCCCCAGCCGGGAAGGACTCAGTTTTGATGGGAACCAACACCAGAGCAGGCCCCCGCTATAAGGAATGTGATGAAGCGCTGGAGCAACTAAGAGGTCATAACAGTGAAGAGTCGAGCCTGGCCTTCAACTTGCTGACTCATTTCTAGAGTCAGGATCCGTGAGCCCTAGTGGTGAAGATTCTGGTACTGAAAAAGAGAAAAAATGGGAAGACAAAGGGCTGGAAATTCGCATGCCAGGACTAGAGACTTTTCCACTCCCAGGCATGGTATCCAGCTATGCAACCCCATCTGTCCGACATGCAGTGTCGATCTATGAGAAGGTGGGCAAAGGATCGCCAACAGAGACAGAGAAGCAGGTCAGGCGTAGAGGCAAAGCTAAGTCCAAGTCAGCTGGTGGGCACAAAAGGGTGAGACACGCAGGTTCAATCTCCAATCTGGACTAAATTTTTATCATTTGATTGGACGTCCTTGGGACATCAATGCTGATGGATTGGTGGTTTTTACCAATGCCAACCTGAAGATACACAACAGCAAGTTCTGAAAAGGTCTAGTGGGACAGGCTGGAAAAGAATACAAACAAGAAGTCAAACAATTGGTTGAGAGCCAAGTCAGGATCAGAGAGGTGCGGGAAGGCAGGTGGCAGTGACGAGCAGAGCAGAGCTGCCCTACTATGCTGTCACATCTGCCAATAGATGAGTATAAAGGAGCTGAAGAGTTCCAATAATACCAAAAGAAAATGCTGACAGCACTGGAAAGGGGGATTAACCAGGCAAATGAGCATCAGCTAAGAAGAATAGTGCTGTGTACCAACAGATTGAGATCAAACAACCTGCTGTTGGAGGAAGCTTAGAAGGCGGCAATGGCCGTCATAAAGCTTCATGCGCAGATGTCTGGGACCTTTGGTACTGTTAACGAGATAGTTAGCTATTAGCAGCAATGCCAGCAAGTGACATTAAGATCAAGCAGAAAGGGAAAGAGACAGTAACACCTTCTCCACAAGCAGAAAGAATAAGCAAAACACCAGAGAGGGAGGAACAGCTTGGAACTTTCTTCCAGACCACCCGTCAAAAGAAAGGAGACTGGGAGGCAGATTGCTCATCAAGCTTTGAGCTAAAAAGAACCAGCACAGATGACCCCCAGACTTCAGAGAAAAGCACAAAGGAGAGGTCTCACATGAGTAAAGACCAGGTTAGCTCCTCTGAGGAGGAAGAAGATGACAATGAAGCTGACGAAGGGAGCCTAAGCTCGGTGGCAGGGCAGATGGAAACAGAGTTCAAGGAATTGAAAATAGGGCATCGTAAGGGAGAGAAGAAACCAGTGGATATAATTAATGCACATCGGACTTGGCCAGAGATGTGACTGTCATGATCCATTGTCAGTCTTTCTGTTTTATTTTGAAAGTCCTAACTTCTGTCTCTGTTTCAGACTCTCTCCCTGCCCTGGTGTTCCTGCCCTCTGTATGCTCCGCCCCAATATGTTCCAACTGTGTCTCGTCAGCGCCCCTATTTAGTCTGGTGTGTTTCCCCTGCCCTGTGCCAGATTGTCTCTTCCCATGTGTGAGCTTTCCAGTGTTCTTCCATCGTTCTTCCTAGTGTCCTGTTCCCCTTGTGCCTCCCCAGTGTTTGGATTCCTCGTTACTGACTTCTGCTTGTTTCTCTACCGTGTTTTTGGACTTCGTTTTTCGATACCTCTGCCTTGGAATAAAACTCCTTTAAAACCTGGTTCTCGAGTGGGTCTGCTGAGTGAGCCAATCTGTCTGAGCCCTGACAGTGACATGGGGACCTGTGACGACTAAAGATGGTAGGCAAGCCTACACGCCCGAAGTTCAACAGACCGACTACAACACCCCTGTAACTTGGAATGACAGACTGGATGAGATGCGGGCTACCATAGGGAAATGGGCCAACATATTGATGATGCCTATCCTATCCAATGTTGGTAGACTATAAAGATCTAATCAGTTAGTTCAGAGCAGCATGGGTGACTACCCATGATGTGATGTTAAGGAGAATGAAGAAAGCAGCCTACATGTTCGCACAACAAACTGAAACAGAGATGCGAAGGGACATAGATGATGATGGTGCCCCTCTCCCAGAGATGGCAACAGCCAGGGCTGCAGAGCGACCCTAAGCCTCGACAAGAACCCCCCAAGGTTGAGACAAGTGAGCAAGAGTTTATGGAGTTAAAAAAACTCAATATAATAGTGCGAAACAGCGGCACTGGGGAAGAAATTGCTGAATACTTGAAAGATGTGTGGCCCCTAGTCGAAACCAACACCACCAGTGAGGGAGCCTAGGTTGTGACTAACCAACCTATTGACAAAGATGGGGCAGCGCAGGACCACACTTACCCCTTTTCCACCAAAATGAACCAGGTGCTGGTTCTGAGCCAGTGCTAGTGCCAGTTCAGAGTTTGTTCAATTGACGAGCCTTCTATGAACCCGTTTTTTGTTTCCACTGGCTACAGCGCAGCACAGAGCCAGGTCTCACGTGACTGTATACGTCACATTTTTCCCGGTAACGCTAGCGCAGCAGCGCCAAACACAAACACCGTCAACACTCGCGGACGTTGAGTTGCTATTTATGTTCGCCATAGTGTGTACAGATGGAGATTACGAACGAGAGTAACGGTACATATATAACATTTATTTTTAACAATAACATGTCAACTTTAGCCTCAGCATGTTGCTAGCCTCCTAGCATCAAGTCTGCTGATAAACGATCACATTGCAGTTAAATAAAAATGTATTAAGTGTTGGTGAATGAAGCAGAAGTGACTTACTTCTAGACCAGCAACGAGTTGGTCCTGAACCGATTTGAAACTTGGCTCTGGCTCCGAACCAGCACCAGCTCTGCCTTGGTGGTAAAGGGATATATGAGCGACTGGTTCTTGAAGACATTGATGATGAAGATTCATATCTGGAACAGGCTGCAGGAAGATGGACCAAGGTCAAACCTTGCGTCAGCTGTGGCACTGGATGAAAAAGATCATCGCACTGCATAGGTTTGTGAAGGCCCTACGGATAGTGATTAGAGGCAGGAGAGGGGAAGTAACCTTAATGAAAATGTCAGTCAGAGACACCACCCTCTCCCAGATAGATACGGCAGTGAAGAGCTGGAATCTGGAACAACAGTTCCATGGACACAAGAGAAAGAAAGAAGCCAAGATGACACTAAAGGCTGCTGAAAAGTCTACCAGCATAACACCTCACCAGCGTCACCGGGGCCAGGGAGGGAGATCCCAAGCAAGCTCTTGGCAGGCCATGCCAGTCATGACTCAGGCAAAGAAAGGGGGATATCTGTCCCCTGAAGAATACAAGAAGCTAACACTAGAAGACAGGAAAGCTCTCCAAGACACCCGAAAGGAGGCAGCTGGAGAGCCAGGAAAGTAATGGAGTCCAAGGCACAGGTCACCCTGGAAAATGCTGATTGGTTGGGGGATGAGATCTACACCAGTTTGGATGGAGCTCCCTATTTGGTAGACTCAGGAGCAGAGGTGTCGATGACCTGCCAAGACCTTACAACAGAACGACACCTAAAGGTCCATTTTTCGAATAAGACCACTGAGAGAATGCCATTTGGCATTTGGAAAGGGATTGTTTGGGTGAAAGGCTTATATGATCTGATTACCATCAGGGACTTGAGAGAGCTGAACAAACCAAGAATGCACCGCTGTTCGTCTGGGTAAACTGCAATCAAGACTGGTCCATATAGGGCCAACTCAAGACGAAACATCGCACAAGAGATGGTACAAGCCAGTAGACATTCCATCTGTAACAGAGCAGAAGGCAAAAGAAAGTGACTTCTCCCCGGCTGGGAAGGAGCAGCTGAAAGAGTTAATATCTAAAGCCAATGTAGCCAGATTCAAAAATGACTGTGGGGATCTGGGAGCCAAATATGTTCACACAATTGAAGGAGGAGTGGACACACCAGTTCGACAGTACCCCTTGAATCCAGGGGCTGATGAAAAGATGGACTTGATTGTGAAAGAACTGACAATTTTGGGAATCCATAGAGAGGCGCCACATCCCATTACCAGCAGCCTAATTCAGGCTGTTAAGAAACCTGAATCAGCAGGAGGAGGTTGGAGGCCTGTTATCACCTTTAAGGCACACAACCGACGAACAGAAGCCAACAGGGCTAGCCTGATAAATCCGCAAGGGGCACTGGAAACGCTGCAAGTCAAGAAATTCCAATCCTGCATTGATTTGCCAAATGGGTTTTTCTCCCTAAGGATATCCAAGCAATCCCAATGTAAGACAACCTTCAAGCATAAAGGAAAGGCATATGTATAGCGCCATCCCCCCCAAGGTTACCGCAATTCATCAACTGTCTTCCAGTCAACGGTAATGGACGTGCTAAACGAATTGGGAGCAACAATCTACATCGACAATGTGTTTATTGCAGATGATACAGAAGAAGAGCACCTAGAGAGGCTGCAGAAAGTGATAGAGAGGATCTCAGAGGCAGGACTCAAGCTCAACCTCAAAAAGTGCCAATTCGGACAGTTCAAGGTAAATTACCTGGGGTTCCAGGTTACTACCAATCTTGGGCTGTCAGAAGGGTACAGGGCGAAGCTGAACCAAATCAAGCCGCCAGCCTCAGAGAATGACTTACAAAAGATGCTGGGGCTGTGCTACTATCTAAGAGATGTACTCAGCTACCAAAAGTACACAAAACCTCTTCATGCATGCCTCAAAAAGAAAGAAGATGAAGCTACTGAGAAGCCCAGCGAAACCTGGGTGTGAACAATTAGAGATCAGCGTAATCTGGAAAAGTTGAAGGAAGCAATCCAAGCAGCCATCACGCTGGAACCGAGAAGTCTAACCACCAGGCTAGTAGCAGAGGTTCACTGTCAAGAGGAAGATGCTGTGCTGAGAGTGAGCAATGAAGAAGGGGGTATGCTGACCTTGTGGAGCTACACCCTATCATCGGTAGAGAAAACGTATCCCGAAGAAGAGAAAGAGCTAGCAATCCTGGCCAAGTATTGGGGTGCTTTAAAGGAGCTAGCACAAGGCCGAGGTATTAAGATTCTCACTCAAAGACAGGTTCACAAGTTCCTAAGAAAAGGGACAGTGGAAAGTATTAAAGCAACAAACACAAGATGGGGAAGATGGGAAGACATCCTTTTAGATCCTGATCTTGAGATTGTGCCAGCTAAGCCCTCCAAAAAGAAACCCCCAAGACCCAGCCAAGAAGAGGAAAAGCGGTATGACTGGATTCTCTACACGGATGGATCCAGAAATGAGTGGGATGACACAGCCTACTGGGGTAGCACTGTGAAGACCTTGACGATGTAATGAGTTAGAGTGCGACACAGTCATAACAGGAGATGGTCAACAACTGCCAGAGAGAGGGGAAAGGACCTTCATGGTTCCTCAGGATGCCCAAATCAGGCGAGTCGGATGTGAAATTCTAATGGGAATGGTAGAATACACAAGTTATGTTATAACTGTAAGCTGCACTGTTAAATAGAAGTGAAAATAACCAACATTAATCATGAGAAATGACACTAACACTGTTTGAGTAACAAGATGAATGAATTTGCTAGAGCTGAGAAAACTGTATGTCTGACAAACTAAAGCACAGTTAAAGGAAGGTAGCACTGATAAGACATAGTGCATGTTATGACTTAGAATGGGGGAAGTGACCTTCACGGTTCCTCTGGATGCCCAAATAAGGAGACAGTCAGGGCAAGTAAGCCTCAATAACAGTGCTTAGGCTACAGGCCTGAAATGGGTGTATGTGCTAGGAAATGTCGAAAGTGTGTTTAACATGAGCGTGTCACATAGAATGATATAAATTAGGGAGACAGAGAGAGAAACGGGGTTAGTTCCTTGTGCCTTTTCATCTGAAGAGTTATAAGAAGGTGATTGTGAGCAGCAACATCTATAAAAAGGGATTTCTAAGACTTTATCACTGTCAGAGGACTGAGAGCACGCAAAGGATTAACCATTTACTCCAGTGACAGAAAATCACAATTTCGTACTGAAATTCCTTTTTCTCACACTGTGGATTACATGAGATTATAGAACATTTTGGGAGCTTTGGACGGAGCTGTGAATTGTTCATCAGAGACTTGGTCTGCTAACAGGAAGAGTGGGGCCGAGCCGGCCGGACAGACTCTGCTCTCTCAATCTTTCAGAAATAGATAACTATTGCGACTCAGCTGTGTATTTACTGTATGATTTATTTGAATGATTTGATTGTTTGATTTAAATTTAAATTTAGCTGTTTTACTACTGCCCTTGCTACAGCTTATTGCAATAAATAGTCAAACTATATTTAAAGTCTAAATTGTGGACATTTGATTTATGAGTTTATCAATGGTAGTAAAAAGTTAGGTTGTTTTTTGCATAACATCTTAAGAGGTTCTTACAGGTTACTCTAGCCAATCAAATTAGTAGGTCCCTTGGTGTTCACCAGAGCCACTAAAACCCATCAACATAACAAGAGACCAGATCATTTAGAGGAGAGCTGCTGTTAACCAGCGCTGCTGGTATTGGTAACTGATGCAAATGGGCTATTTGGTCAGTTGCTGAATCAGAGGACGCAGGGTAGACGCTCAGACGTGGGCATTTAGAAACTAGGCGTGTCTCCTTGTGTCAGGGTTTGGGAATATTTTCCCTAAACTCCCTCATGTTTCCCAGTGTTGTTGTTCGTCTGGAGCCATCCACGGAGTGGACCAGTCTCTCTCTCCTCCACACCTGCAATCACTTACCTGTGCTCCGCCTACCTGCACACCTGCAGCTCATCTCGGTTCATCACCACCTCCTGCAGTATTTAAACACCGGCTCAACCTTCCAGTCTTCGCCAGATCGTACTGTCTCCTTAGTGGTATTTACGTCATGCTCCTTCTACTGAAGAAACTTCCAAAGAACTATCTATTGCATTTATGCTGGAACTAATTACAGCCTCTGTTTCCACATCCAGATATCCTCCCATCTGCCTGTCTCGCTCCGTGGATTCTCCTGCCACCATTCACCTACGTGTTTCGCTTCACCCGGCTCCTGCAACTACCGCTTGGAGTTCCAGTCTACCAGCCGGCATCCTTCAGTCCCAGTTCGTGTCGACTCTCCACCTCCACGTACTGGCCTATCCCGCTGCCAGCCTTCCCAGCCCTCAACCTCGCTGATACGACTAAATAAATCTTGTTGGTTAGCCTACCGCCTACGTTCGTGCCCAGCCTTGTCTTTTGGGTCCAACCTAAAACTGCGGTTAAACACAACACCTTGCCACCATCTGAAATAGTCCTTATTCAGTGCTTGAAGGTAATACTCTGAGAGTATAAGGATTGAACCCTTTAAATGAAGAGCTGGTCCAGTACCTCCTGTATGGGGGTTTACAAGTGACAAATGAGAGGGTATGGCTGTAAATAGCATTCTTCATGTCCTATGGACGCCATTACACTCTCCCTATCCTCACACACAGTAAGAAAAATAAACTCGCCTGAGGCCCTAGTGAAATGATCTGCCTCAACTCAATATACTGCAGGCCCAGCAGCGCTGCTCCACTGAGACATGTAAACGGCCTCTGGAAAACCAACCTGATCAAGGTCTGGACAAACGACTGTTCAAAACAACCACCAATCTTTTACAGACAGGCACTCCATGTCTCCCCGCCAACATCACTCACACTTGCACATGTCCCTGCGCTCAGCGTCACTTTACCAGCATGATATTTAACAGAGTAAAAATGACCATTCATCCCTTGAAATTCTATTTTTAACTCAGGCCTAGCAGCAGCAACCCACTGTGACTCGTGGTTTGAGCGATTTGATAATTTTTATTATTAGTCAACATTATTTACTCTTATCCTTTTTATTAAATTATGTTATTGTTTATCTTCCCATGATAAAATAAACTAGGATTTCTCACCCTTTTCTAGAATCTGACTGTTTAGGTCCAAAAATTCTCTTGATCACCGGAGTTAATTTTAGGTCAGACCGTCGGATTTAAAATTGAGTATTGCATATGCATGTTTTTGTCTAATTATCTATATTGTGTATTATGCTTGAGGGAGCAAATTTTTAATTTAAATTTAATTTTCTAGTCTTCTGACAACACAGACATATCCCATTCACCCCACACTAGTAAGGCAATTAATCATTCAGGCACAGCCCTAAGGAGCAATTTGCAGTTCAGTATCTTGCTCAAGGACACTTCAATGCATGGGCTGTGGGAAGCTGGGATCGAACCACCGACCTTACCATTGCTGGACGACCTGCGTTGCCACCAAGCTAAAGACAATATGTCAGTCATGCCCAACCACATCTGTATACCAACCCTAATCTAAATGCTGTTTCAGCAGTTTGAAACCTTCATAGGGAATTCAGTGTATAACACTAAATAAGGGAAGGGTTTTTTGGCATGAAAATTGTTAGATGTAGTAAAAAATGGTGCAAAATGATGGCTTTTGGCAACCTTGGCCCAAATATATTACAAGTGTTACTACAATTCAAAACCCATATAAGTGGTGAAACATAGATGAAAAGTCAAAAATAAATTTTCGCTGTCAAAACGTCTTCAACACTATAACTATGGAGTGGAGAATACAATACTTTAAAATTATAAATGCAAAGAATGCGTATATAGATCAAGTGAAGTTCTTTATGTGAAAAAACAGTCACAGACCGGATTGCTACAGTGTTGGAGCAAAACCACTGACCAAACTAGTTTTAGTTTATAACTGTACCTGAGGGTTTAAAAAACAAGTCTTGTCTAAACAGCACTCTCAGGAAGCCAAAAATGTATAAATGATGTATTGCAAATGTACAGTATTATTTACAGTTTAACAGCTCAACTGCAGAAGTGGAGCAAGTCTGGATCTGTTGCAGAAAAATAATCTGACCTGTCACCCAGAAACTCTGGGTGAGACAACTACAACTGCAGCACAATATACAACTTCCTCAGTGGGAGTGACACTGTGTTTTCTATTTATGAGGACCACTTGCATTCATACCAATATAATTTTTCCAAATGTTCAGCATATTTAAAAGGTTTTTCTAGAATAATGATTTGCATTTAGATTTAAGAATAGAATTACATAAACTGGATAGACACTTTGCGATTTTATTTATCTTGTACATTGTGTTAACTCACACCACAACATGTTTATCAGCCTTTCTGTACGAAAATATCCTGCAACGTTTATCCTCACACTGTACGGATCAATCGACACAGAACCTCTAGTCAGTTTTCTCCATTGACAATTCCAATAAAGTTTATTCAAACAAAATGACCACATCCTTAATGTTGACAAAAGGAGAGAAAGGAAGCATTACTTTATATAATTCTACTATTAGAGTAAGAAGACAAAAAGAAAAATATGGAGCTGCAGCTGGCTTTAGATGCAGATGACTTCCCTTGGACTTTCTCCTTTTAACTTTGGAATGACTTAAGCCCAAAGTTTCAAAATTATGTTATATAGTGTGAAGCCACTACTAAAATTAATTTTCCTGACAGCAGACTTTTAATCTATCCAATAGCTGCTTAAAAAGGGTTTTTAATCTTCCATTAGCATTAAGGGCCCAAAAAGCGTCTTGGGTTATGTCGATAACCCTGGTTCCCTGAGAGGGAACGAGACACTGGGTTATCGAGAGGACACTTTGAGGAACGCCCCCAGCGTAGCGTGTCTGAAGTGAGAATGAAAACAGGCCAATCTTGATTGTAGATACGTACTGATGTCGTATGTGACGGCGTACCTGGAAGGCATAAAGGGACGCCGGAACATAGCAACATTAGCTTTCTGCGATGAAGCAAGCGGTCTGCGGCGATGGGTGTGGCGACGAGATGCAGTGTCGGCCACGTCTGTGCCATGGCATCCAACTCCAGCGGCATGCCATGGCATCCAACCCCACTCCCCGGCTCAGCCCCTGCCTCGACAGGATGTCCGCTCCCTGATTCTGGTCAGCCATATTGTCGGATCGTATCACGACATTGGTGGCAGCGGAGGTCCGGAAAAAAGCACCTCAGGGCTTTGTAGACCACCAACAATTCCAGGCAGTTGATGTGCCAGGAAGAATGCTGGGATCCCCACAGACCTCTCGCAAACCGGCCGTCCATGTGTGCATTGTGAAGCATCTGTTGAAACGGTTTTCCGGCAACACGATGCGCCCAAGACCGGCCCCTGTGCCAGGAACCAAGGTGTCCTCCATATGCTGAGGGAACGAAGGCCTCTCAGCTTTACCCTGATCATATGGAATGGATTTCCCCTCGGGGAAAACACACTGGTCCTCAGCCACCACTGAAGGGGTCTCATGTTGAGTAGGCCGAACGGAATTATGTTGGATGCTGCTGCCAAGAGACCCAGCAGTCTCTGAAACTGCTTGACAGTGAGGCTGCGCTCGAGGTACGTTGTCCACTGGGAGGGCGTCAACACGCTTTTCTTGTTGTTGAGTCTTAGCCCCAAGGACCTCATATGAGCCAGTACGACATCTCAATACCGCACCGTTAAATCATATGACGGGGCCAGAATGAGTCGTCGATGTGGTTGAGTACATGGATGCCCTGGAACCTCAGCGGAGCCAGCGCTGCATTCATGCACTTTGTGAAGGTGCGAGTAAAGAGGCCGAAAGGAAGAACCCGATACTGGACGCTTCATCCCTGAAAGTGAACCTCAGGAACTTCCTGTGACACAGAAGGATGGAGACATGGAAGTACGCGTGCTGCAGGTCTATCGTGATGAACCAGTCCTCGAACTGGATCTGACTCACTATGCTCGGAATGGTGAGCATCTTGAACCTGAATCTCCTCAGATTTTGGCGTTCTCCTAGCCTGAATGACCTCCCTCAGGTCAGCCCTCGACTGGGAAGACGCCCCGCGAGAGCGCCGTCTCCTCTGCCAGACTCCCTCGGGAGGGGCGCGGGAGGGGCACGGAAGGTGACACTCTGCTTCTGCACCTCCCTGTGCGACGAGGTGGAGGACTGGGGCCGCTCAGTCTAGCCTCGCCCTGAGGAGCCCAAACTCTGCGGACGGAACTGCTGGAAGGCAGCCGACTGCTTATGTACCTCCTGAAAACGGTCCACCATGGTGGTTACCGCGTCGCCGAACAGGCCCACAGGAGCGATCGGGGAATCAAGGAGGAAGTGCTTATCCCTCTCCTTGATCCCCGACAAAGTCAGCTAAAGGTGACTCTCTGCACAAACCAAGGCTGCCGTGGAGCGGCCAACGGCTGCCTCCTTTGTGAGGCACAGGCCCCTCCCCCTTGTCAAGCTCCTGCAGGAGGTCGGCCTGGTATGCCTGCAGTACGTCTAGGGTATGCAGAGAACCACCGGCTCGACCCGCTGCACGGTAAGCCGTGCCCACCGAGCTGGATGTCTCCCAACAGGGCTTGGAGGGCAATGCCGGGGCCTTCAGAGAAGCGGCGGTCCCAGGTGAGAGATAGCTCGCGAATGCCTCCTCCACCGGCTGAACCGCCGCATACCCCGCCCAACAAGTGAGTTATTACCTCTCCCACAGCATCGGAGAAACTCTTGCTTCCCTGTGTGTTTAAGTTAGGGTCCTTCCTGATGGGAATCTCCCACGGGGGGGCGTCCAGGAGGGCTACCATGCCCGAAAACCAGATTCTGGCAGGCCAGAATGGGCCATGAGCAGCAGCTGGGCCCCTGTTTGGTGAATCTTCTCTAGAACCCCCGGGAGCAGAGCAATCAGGGGAAATGCATACAGCCATAGCCTCGGCCACGGCTGCACCATGGCATACAGCCCCAGGGGCGCTGGATATAAACGGAAGAACCAGAGATGGCTTGGTGGCAGAACGGTTGCCTCCCAATTGGAAGGTCGGCGGTTCGATCCCCCAGCCATGCTTGCATCCTCAAGCATCCTTGAGCAAGATACTGAACCCCAAAAATGCTCCCGAAGCTGCGCCTTCAGTTTGTGAATGTTCTCATATGTAAGTCGCTTTGGATAAAAGCGTCTGCTAAATGATTTAATGTAAACGTATAAAAAGCTCTCTGAGGGAGAGCAACTTCGCCTGAGACCACAAGAGTGCGCTAGTCTGCACAGAGGGTGCGACTTCAGACCGCCTTGTCAATTTATGTAGGAGACCACCGCTGTGTTGTCGGGGTTGTGGCTCCTGAGGTCTGGAAGAAAGTGACCAACAAGACCGCTCGCATCTCCAAGCAATGGAGCCGTTGGTGCGGCGTCGACCACAGACCTCGGGCTGAGCGGCCTTCCAGGACCACATCCCACATCCTGCGCTGGAGGCGTCCGTCGAGAGTGTGCGACGGTGATACACCATTCCCAGCACTGGGCCCTGGGTCAGGGACACCCATTGTCTCCACCTGTCCAAGGCACGCATGTGTGTACCTGCGTGTAACAATGATCAGGCGAAAAGGATTGCCCCTCGGGGAAAATCCTGTGTCCCTGAGCCACCACTGCAGGTGCCTCATATGCAAGCAACGCAAGCGAAATCACGGTGGATGCTGCAGCCATGAGGCCTAACAGTTTCTGAAATTGTAGTGCAGTGAGGTGTCGGCCTAGCTGCACCCTGAACACCATGGTAAATGGTAAATGGACTGCATTTATATAGCACTTTTTTCCAACCTTAGCGGACCAAAGCGCTTTACAGGTTACCTCTCATTCACCCATTCACACTCAACGTTCACACACCGATGACGGCAGAGCTGCCATGCAAGGCGCTGGCCTCACACATCGGGAGCAACTCGGGGGTTCAGTGTCAACGACACTTCGACATGGGCTGACGGAAGCCGGGATTGAACTGCCGACTTTCTGATCGGAGGACGACCCGCTCTGCCGCTAAGCCACAGCCGCCCCATGGTCAGGATTGACTCAACGCGCGTGGTGGACAGTTGTGCCTGCAACGCGACTGAGTCCTACACTACTCCTAGGAATGTGATCCTTTGTGTTGGAGTGAGCGTGCTCTTGCTCGCATTGAGCCTCAACCCAAAGCACCACATGTGTGCAAGTACGACATCTTGATGCCGTAGTGCAGGGAGACGGGACTGGGATAAAATCATCCAGATGCGGACTCCCTGGAGTCAGAGAGGAGCCAGGGCAGAGTCCATACACTTTGTGATGGTGCGAGGGGAGAGTGCTAGGCCAAAGGGAAGCACCCAATAATGGTAAGCTTCGCCTCCGAAAGCAAACCACAGGAACTTCCGGCGCACCGGAATGATAGAGATGTGGAAGTATGCATCCTTTAGATCGATTGTGACGCACCAATCCTCAGACTGAATCTGACTCACAATCATAGGGATCATCAGCATCCAGAACCGAAGTCTCCTCAGTGAACGGTTCAGGTGACGAAGATCTAAAATAGGACACAAAACCACTGTCTTTCTTCGGGACTATGAAGTACTGGCTATAGAACCCGGTATGCATCGCTCAGGTGGGGATTTGTTCTATGGCCCCATTGTACAAGAGAGAATGTATTTCTCGCTCCATTACCTGTGCGTGTACTCGGTCGACTCCTGTTTCCAAGATCCCTTGGAATCTTGGGGGTGTGGACTGGAACTGAAGCTTACAACCTTGTCGGACGGTGCACAAAACTCAGTGCGACAAGCAGGCAGAAAAGAAAAGAAATGTCCCTCAGGGGAACCAACCACTCGAGGCTGGTGCCTGGGGGACCTGGAGTTGCGGCCTTGGTTACCCAAAGCGCTGCAACGGCGGGAAATCCCCAAGGACAGGCATGTACATGCCAGATTGCCCCCCGAACCTGCAATGTGAGAGCTGCGGCACCCCAAAGCGCTGGTGAGGCGGGAGTTAACTGGAAAGGAACGTCTACAGGCCTCTGTAGAGGACACAACTCTGGCCTGACTGCTGCACGTCTAAAGGCAGCAATTGTACGGAACTCGGTTAGGAGGCTGAGCTCCCAAGGGCTTGATGGGGGTCCAGCCATACAACAGTCTGTTGAGTGTGGAGTGTTTTATCTCTCCTCAATGAGGGCACTTACCTTGCTCACAGTCACCCCCTCAAGGCTGACAGAGCCTGCTCTCAGTCCAGACAGCAGACACAGTGCGGCCTCCGAACACGTCCCCCGGTCCGAGCGGAAGAAGGCTTGATGCTATAAATTCTGCTATGAATCTATCCTGTACTTACAACATCTATTGCATGTCTGTCTGTCCTGGGAGAGGGATCCCTCCTCTGTTGCTCTTCCTGAGGTTTCTATCATTTTTTTCCCTGTTAACAGTGTTTTTTTGGGTAGTTTTTCCTTAGTCGAAGTGAGGGTCTAAGGACAGAGGGTGTCGTATGTTGTACAGATTGTAAAGCCCTTTGAGGCAAATGTGATTTGTGACATTGGGCTATATAAACAAAATTGAATTGAATTGAATTGATGCAGGCTTCCAGTCCCTAAAGCGTGTGGGAATTAGCGAATGAGCGTGTCCTCCAGTTCTTAGTGCCGCCGTCGAACTGCCTCGGCAGCCGCCGGAACCGCACCAAGCGGAGCAGGCTCACGAGGAGACACTCATGCTGGTTGCAGTCAACCTCGAGGGCTGACAGAGGGAACTCTCAAGCCAAAACAGCTAACCCAAACACGTGTGTGTTGCCGGTGGGGATAATGTGTGGGGAGGGAGGAATGCACTTCCAGAACCGCTTCACACTTGTCATTTTCACAGAAACCCAGTGTGCTTGCTGAAGATCAGAAGTCTGACGACAACAGTGAAGCCGGCTCCCTTTGTAACCTCCAGTTCCGCTGGCGTGCATCACGTGTTGACGTTAAACCCAATCAAGATTGGTCTAAGTTGATGAAGATATTCAGATACGGTCATGCTGAGGGCATTCCCCATAGCGTCAGCTGACGCAGCATTAATCGATAGATATAATTGGGTATCATCAGCATAACAATGAGACTTTAAGGAGTGCTTCCTACTAATATTGCCCAATGAAGCATATATAATGTAACTAGAATTGGTCCAACCGCATAACCTTGCGGAACTCCACTTTGGTGTGCTTGGATGATTCATCGTTAACATGTACAAACTGAGATCGGTCTGAGAGATAGGATTTAAACCAGCTTAGGCTCCTTTTCCTTTCGGCTGTTCCCTTTCAGGGGGCTCCACAGCGAATCATGGGCCTCCATCTAACCCTGTCCTCTGCATTCTCTTCACTCACACCAATTAACTTCATGTCCTCTCTCATTACATCCATAAATCTCCTCTTTGGTCTTCCTCTAGACCTCCTACCTGGCAGCTCCAACCTCCGCATCCTTCTACCAATATATTCACAGTCTCTCCTCTGAACATGTCCAAACCACCTCAATCTGGCCTCTCTGGCTTTATCTCTGAAACATCTAACATGAGCTGTCCGTCTGATGAACTCATTCCTGATCCTGTCCATCCTCGTCACTCCCAAAGAGAACCTCAACATCTTAAGCTCTGCCTCTTGTCTTTTCTTCAGTGCCACGGTCTCTAAGCTGTACAACATCGCTGGTCTCACCACCGTCTTGAACACCTTTCCTTTCATTCTTGCTGATACTCTTTTATCACACAACACACCTGACCCATTCCAACCTGCTTGCACTCGCCTCTTCACCTCTTTTCCACAGTCTCAATTGCTCTGAACCGTTGACCCTAAGTACTTAAAGTCCTGCACCCTCTTCACCCTTTTGCTCCCTGTAACCTCACCGTTCCACCTGGGTCCCTCTCATTGACACACATGTATTCTGTCTTACTGTGGCTAAGCTTCATTCCTCTGTTTTCCAGAGCAGACCTCCATCTCTCTAGATTTTCCTCCACCTGCTCCCTGCTCTCACTACAAATAACAATCTCATCCACAAACGTCATAGTCCATGGAGAATCCTGTCTAAGCTCATCTGTCAGCCTGTCCATCACCAGAGCAAACAACAAGGGGCTCAGAGCCGATCCTTGATGCAGACCCACCTCCACCTTAAACTCCTCTGTCACACCTACAGCACATCTCACCACGGTCTTACAGCTCTCATACATGTCCTGCACAATTCTAACATACTTCTCTGCCACGCCAGACTTCCTCATACAATACCACAGCTCCTCTCTCGGCACCCTGTCATACGCTTTCTCTAAATCTACGAAGACACAATGCAACCCCTATGACCTTCTCTGTACTTCTCCATCAGCATCCTCAAAGCAAATACTGCATCTGTTG
>WNGW01000090.1:33172-57035 GCA_011952105.1 Coreoperca whiteheadi
AGTCCTCTGTTATGTTAAGACATAGCATTGAGTGAAATTCAGATTTAATTTCTTCCTTAAATTTAGCTACAGCACTATCAGATAGACATCTACTGTAGTAGTATTTGACTGCTGGTGTGTACTCCAGTAATAGGAGTTCAAAAGTTATTAAATAATGGTCTGATAGTGAAGGATTCTGTAGAAAGACTGTTAGATGTTCAATTTCAATGCCGTATACCAGAACAAGGTCGAGGGTGTGGCCAAAATAGTGAGTGGGTTTATGTACACACTGACAGAAGCCAATCGAGTCTAATAATGAGATAAACGCAGTACTAAGGCTATCATTTTCAACGCCCACATGAATATTAAAATCACCTACAATAATTGCTTTATCTGTTTTAAGGACTAAACCTGATAGAAATTCTGAGAATTCAGATAAAAACTCTGAATAGGGACCAGGAGCGCGGTACACTATAACATATGGACTAATTAGATTCAGTGGATGGGTTGGCTGAGGCAAGGCATCGAATAGATGTCTCCATCACTTGGCCCTCTCTACCAGACTGTTGGACTGCCAGAGGTCAGACTAAGCATGGTGCAAATGGTGAGGCATAAGGATCTCCAGACAGCCGAGGTGAACTGTGGGCCCCGATCTGAAACGATATCTGAGGGCAGGCCATGTATATGAAACACCTTTCTCAGTAGTGCCTCAACTGTTTCCTTAGCTGTAGGTAATTTGGCTAGGGGAATGAAATGAGTAAGTTTACTAAAACGATCAACAATAGTCAATACTATAGTCTTACCTTCAGAGTGCCTTCAGTCCAGTGACAAAGTCGAATGCCACGTGGGACCAGGGCCTACGGGGTATGGGGAGAAGAAGGCCTACTCTGGGCCGGTTAGAAGTCTTATTCTGCGCACGGAGAGAAAAAAACTAAAACATTTAATTAAAATTAAAATAATCAAAGGTTTTGACATTAAACCCTCTATTCGAATAAGAAAACATTACCCCAAAAAACCTGTTTTAACAGGGAAAAGACATGATAGAAACCTCAATAAGAGCAACAGAGGAGGGATCCCTTTCCTAGGACGGACAGACATATGCAACATGTGTCACAACAACAGATCAAAGTATATACAATTATAATGACAAAATGTAGGCTGCAAAACACAAGTGTAGAGGACGGATCCATAAATGATAGTACATACAAGATGAAAAGTGTAGAATGTGAAACATAAGGTAAGAGGATGGATCCAAAAGGACAACTGAGCAGCTCCAGATGAAGTCCACCACGCAGGATCCAAGCTACACTACCATGGTTGGTTTTGGAGCAGTGAGAGCAGACAGCACAGCTTATTGATCACTTCTGGGATTCAGGTAGGGCAGGTTTGGTTATTAGCAGAAATATCAAAGATATTCCCGAACACTCATAAAAATCTTAAGATTTTTATTATCATAAATGTTAAGTTATTGATATAGATTAATAAGTACGAGGCACCACCCTTACACCAGGGACCAATAACCAAACATCAAAACAGTCTCAAAGGTGGCTTTCCACCTACAAATGTTGATAATTAAAACATTACCTTACATTAAAAATGGACAGTGAAGTGTGAATCTGAGCACTGACTATTGCAACTAGCTATTAGTTACAACAAAAACAATAACCACAGGCAATTAATAAAATATACAATAATGTTTATTTAACCTTATAATCGATTTAACAATCAATAACTTCAGCAAACAATCACTATAGTCTAAACTAAATCTAAGCATACACAAGCTGACGTGATGTGTGTGTGTGCGCGTGTATGTGGGTGTGTGTGGGGGGACAACAGAGGAAACGGTAGACTTGATGTCCTGAGTCTGACAGGCTGAGTGGTTGCAGTCTGAAAATACAGTAATTTGCCATGATGTCAGATGGTGTAATTAAATGTACAATTACAAAAAAGAAGACTGACTCACTAAATAACAGTGGCTCACACTAACCATCACCTACTACCACTCGACTGGTTGAGCCTGCCTGGTCTGTAATACTGTTCTTTCACCAATCAGAGACTTTAACCCGCCCCCTGACTTTTGATGGATGAAGCTGACAGTTTTATTTCGGTGCAGTAAGTTACACTGTGAATAAATGAAAGTATATATAAATAAATGTCTGAAAAAATAAAGACACATACAAATTAATCAGTCAGTCAGTCATTTTCTACCTCTTGTTCCTATTAGGGGTCACGGGTGACTGGAGCCTATCCCAGTGGCTTTGGGCCTTAGGTGGGGTACACCCTGGACAGTGACATACAAATGAATCAATAAATAAAACAAAGTGTTAATATGTATATATATATATTAAGGGTGCTCCGATTGATCGGTCGCCGATTATAATCGGCCGATAATTGCTTTGGGATGTTTGATCGGCGGTCTTTATAAAGGCCGATCGAGAAAAACCGATCAGATGACGCAAAACTCACGAGACAATTTTTTACGCGCTGCTAAAAATGGCTTCACCGGTCTGGCAATTCTACAAGGTGTGTGAAACTGACATTACATTAGCAATCTGCAATCTGTGTACCAAGCAAATCCCACGAGGCGGAAAGCACGCAAAACATTTTAACACCACCAACCTCATCAGTCATTTGAAGGTTAGTCACGTAAAGGAACGTGAGGAGTTTTCGAAGTTAGCTAGCGCTAAGAGAGCGCGAGAAAGTCCGGCAACTCAAGCGCCACTCACTCAGCTGTTGGTAACAGAGACGTTTCAAAGACAGCAACCCTACAGCAGGGACAGTAATAAACATAAAGAAATGTCAGATAAAATAATGGAATTCGTTTGCCTAGATCACTAGCCGCTGTCTATTGTGGAAGACGAAGGATTCAGGCGACTCATGTCCTATTTAGATTCACGTTACACTGTGCCAGGGCATGGAAAAGGCATTGAGGGATGGCAATCTACCGAGCCTGCCGTGCATGGCACATTCACTCCAGCTCACCGTGACCGAGAGAGTTATGTCACAACGCAGCATCACTGATATAATCGCCTCTGGAAGACGCATCGTCGGTCATTTCAAACACTCCCCGCTTGCCTACTCCAGACTTCAAAGTATTCAGAAACAACTGGGCCAGCCTATCAAGAGACTACAGCAAGATGTACCTACCAGGTGGAACAGCACTGTATACATGCTGCAGAGTCTGCTCGAACAGAAACGTGCCCTGTCCGCTTATGGACCCGACTATGACTTACCCTCCATGTTCACCGGCAGCCAGTGGAAATTAGTAGAAAATATGATTTCTCTACTCGCCCCATTTGAAGAGCTCACGCAACAGATCAGCTCATCAACTGCATCAGCTGCAGATGTCATACCATCCATCAGAGCTTTAACTCGTCTTCTCGAGAAGACAGCAGAGACTGACCTCGGTGTAAAAACTTCAAAAGCCACGTTGTTGGAAGCGGTCCAGAAAAGATTCCGTGACATTGAATCTGAGCGCCTGTATAGCATCGCTCCAATCCTCGATCTGAGGTGAGAAAACGTCATTTACACATTCGTTTGTGTGTGTGTGTGCGTGCGTGCTGTCAGAGCGAATTTAAGAGCTTGCAAATGAGTATTTAAAAAGTTTAAATTCAGAATTAATATAAATATATACAGTTCTGGAAAAAATTAAGAGACCACTTAACATGGACATGTTAAGAGCTGTATATATTTGACTACTCTAGCATGCTCCTTAATATGGAATGCCATTTCATACAATATTAAATAAATAAATAAATGAATAAATATGCCTATGAAATTAATAAATATGCCTCTGAAATGAATAAATGAGTCAGTAATGAAATAAATTAGATTTCATTTCATCGGACTTTCATTTAGTGCCATGAAATAAATAAATGTGTCATTATGAAATAGTGCCATGAAATAAATAAATGTGTCACTATGAAATAGTCCCATGAAATAAATAAATGTGTCATTATGAAATGAAAGTCCGATGAAATGAAATCTAATTTATTTAATTACTGACTCGTTTATTCATTTCAGAGGCATATTTATTAATTTCATAGGCATATTTATTCATTTATTTATTTATTTAATATTGAATGAAATGGCATTCCATACCTTAATTCATATTGCAAGAATAGGTATCTTTGGTCTAAATGATTGATACAAGGAGCTATTACTAAAATGAATAGTGTGAATGAATAGTTTATTCATTTGAGAAGGCTTGTATTTCCTTAAAATGATGTTACATTTGCATTTAACATAAGAATTTAGAAGAGTTAATAATAAGACTACAGAATAAAAAAAGCATATTTTTTGGAGTATGTTAGGCTGACTAATAAAGAGCCAATCATAACCTTGGAAAATAAATAATAGAACTTTTCTTAATATAGATTTTCCATTTTTCTTGTAATTTATCTGTGCTGTTACATAATTCTTTTCTAACATGGAGCGAATGTAACCCAATTAGTATTTCTTATTCTGATGTTTGACAAATTCATATTCAATTAAAATAAATTAATGAATGTTTTGTTTTCTTGTTAATAAAAGGTACAAAGACAGATATTTCTCTGCCGCAGTCAAGCCCCAGATACGTGGGCTATGTCCTGGCCACGGGGCTGGAGCAGCAGGATGGTGAGATGAGTTTGGCTGCAAGCGGGTCCGGACCCCCAGAGAAAGTACCACGAACTGGCTCCTTGCATGCTATGTATGCTGAGTTGTTGGATGGAGATCGGGAATGTGGTGGCAGTGACATCAGCACCTCAGCATCATTGCAATTGAATCTCTACCTGTCCAGAGACAGTTATCCCACAAAGCGGACAGCCACTTGTTTATTGGCAGAACAATAAAAGCTGCTTTCCAGCTCTTGCACAAGCAGCACGAACCTACCCCTGTGCACCGTGCACAAGTGTTGATAGCGAGCGAGTTTTTAGCACAGCAGGGAACATTATAGATGAGAAGAGGAACAAGCTGTCAGCCAAAAATGCAGAGATGCTTATATTTATAAAGAAAAATCTGCTATTGGTTCTTAAGAAATAAGCTTGGGGAGATATGAATCTAATAATCTCTATCCCCCCTCTCTCTCTCTCTACCTTCCTCTCCTTCTCTCTACCTCTCTAAATGGCCAGAAAATCTGACTGCGCATCCCAGAAAAAAACAAAGTTATAGATAACCCCGCCCCCAGCCGCTGCAGTAAGCAGTGCTTACTTCTAGCCCAGCAACGAGTTGGTGCTACTTAAGAACCACTTTTCCTGGCTCTGAGCTGGTGCTTCGGCTGTGGAAACAGAAAGGACTGATTTGAAACTTGGCTCTGGCTCCAAAGTGGAAAAGGGGTAAGTGTGAACGCCAGACTGGGACTTCCCCACGTGGGAGGTTAGGCTAATCTAGGCATGGCCCAACATCACTGAGATAGCATTGACTTGGAATGAAGTTGGTTCAATGTTTAAAAAAAATTGCTTCTATGTAGTAAGCTACTTTTGCCATATTGCTGTATCCTAGCTTGCTACATTTCTCTGGGAGGTAGCTTCAGTATAGTGAAGATTCATTTAATGTTTAGCTTACTACAATTTCCAAGTAGCTTGCCCAACATTGCCCTAAACAGACTAAGTTTATCGAGCACAACAGCACAGCTGCTGGGGCATCTCAGACAAAACACCTGTACGATTACTCTTTGCTGACTGACCGTTCACTGTGAATGGCTCCACCATTTGTCAATTTACAATTCTTCAGTTTCTGCTGATTATGAGTGCAACGAAATGGGTACTCTGTAATGGATATGATTTAAAATGTAGTGCAGTACTTAAGTGAAAACGTACTTCAGTAAAAGTAATATTACTGACTTAATACTCCAAGGACAAGTACACAAAAAAGCTACTCAATTACAGTAAAGTGAGTAAATGTAATTAGTTATTTCCATGTATTTTCATGAAGACATATGTTAAACTTATTCAATGCACACAACATACTGTAACAAGACAAAATAGACTAATTGAAAGAATCTAGATAGTCTCCAGTTGGTGGCTATAACGCACCACCTTTGGTTCCAGTCTGCCAATAAAATACAAGATAAGAAATTGAGCAGCAAAATCAGTAGTGAATCTAGCTAGCCTCGGCATGATAGTAACCAGCCTCAGAAGATAATGACCAAACAACCTAGTATCCGAACGAGTGGGTTGTTAGGTTAGACGCATGAGTTACAACCTTGATCAAATTAAGATTTCCCACCGCCAGCAGCTTATCATTGGCCAGATCAGCAGCTGACTTCGGCAAGTCAGTAGTCATTGGCATCACCAAGTAAACTATTTGCTGAACATTGGCGCACTGGAGACAACATTTCCCCACAGCACTTAAGACCAACCTAACTACTTCATGTGACAGTTTGTCCTTCTCAGTAGTCTTATTTTTTTCCTTTACCCTGTGCCATATAAACAATGCCTGTCTGCCAAGCATGCATTTGTATTGAAGAATCCAGCAGTGGGTCTTTCAGTTGAAGAGTTATAAAGATTTTTGGCAGTAACATTTAATTTGCAGTAACCAATTTACCATTTGAAAATTGATTTTTTTTTTGTCGCAGGCTGCTTGATCAATATATTATGATCACATATCATGTCAGTGGCTGGCAGCAAAATCTGAGTTTTTCTCCCTGCAATATTCACCTTCTGATGCAGGATTCAAATCTGACCGCTGCTGCAATGAAGCTAAGTACTCAAATGGATCTTAAATATCATCACCGGGCATACTTTGCGCAGCAGATTTCCCAGATAATAATGTCCTATGATTCCCCATAAGGAGTGGTAATGGCAAAAAGCTGCATTGATTGCTCGCCAGCCTTACCAGTAATTGGGATGCTGGCTGTGATATGCCATTGATTTCTTATGGTAGCTAGGTTATGCTGCTGGTGTAGGACAACAATGACAAAATAACAGCCTGGTCAATGATCTTAATGCCAGAAGCCAAGCACAGCTATTGATTTCATTACAGAATGCCTCCTAAGTTCTAGGCACATACATTTTTTTATTGATCAGCTGCAGTGTGCACATTACTTTCAGCTCTGCCACATGCAGCCAATCAATGACAGAAGAATGCTGAGTGCATGGAATTGCAAAGGTA
Source organism: Coreoperca whiteheadi (assembly GCA_011952105.1). Taxonomy (NCBI): domain Eukaryota; kingdom Metazoa; phylum Chordata; class Actinopteri; order Centrarchiformes; family Sinipercidae; genus Coreoperca; species Coreoperca whiteheadi. The sequence goes on from WNGW01000090.1 coordinate 40,244, forward strand.
CAGTGGGGTGCAATAAAATTGGCAGCATAAAATCAGGGTTTGGAAGGTGACCCCGACTGACAAAATTGATAAGTGTGAGCATTGTTACTCACTCTTATTATGTCCAATCGGGTGTCAAATGAAACTACTGTGGCCCAAAGGCAGCAAGAGAATAAGAAATCAGATTGGCACCCAAGCAGTTCAGATACGACAGTATTGATGATAGGTTGGGAGTCATTTATTCAGCCTAAACCACACAATATAGGAATCATATCAACTGGATGGACGACAGCAAAATAATGGTTAAAGCCACAATTCCAGTAATTGGTTGACATTTGTTGAACAGGAACATGTCACAACCAGCCATTTTTTATGGGCTTTAAAGGGGGTGATGGTTGGTGATGGAACGTGCTGACGACGTGCTGACGTAAGCGTATTGCCTCCTTTCCGGTTACAGGTGGTAGCGTGTAGTTTGCTGCTCTAGCTCAACACAGCTAATTTGTTCAATTCTTCATTACATTGACTAACTATCTGCTATAACGTTACATTTGAACGTTTATTAGTTTTGCCTAAGCACTTACACCGCTTCAGTGTTGCTAGCTACCAGTCTCTACCTTAGCAGCTAGCAATGGCTTCTCTCCCTCTCTCTCCCTCTTCCTCTCCCGCTCTCTCTTGCTTGGTGTGTCAAATGTTTAGCTATTCCTCTGCCTCCTTTACTGATAATGGTACATGTAATAAATGTTGTTTATTTGTAGCGTTGGAGGCGAGGCTTAGTGATTTAGAAACGCGGTTCCGCACCATGGGAGCTCACTCGGTAGTTGCTAGCCAAGCCCCAGTAGCCGGTGCAGACCGACTAGAGCTAGCTACTGTTAGGAATCCAGGGCGGCTGGCTGACTGTCTGAAGGAAGCATAGCCCTAGGCCGAGGCCCACGGTTCACCACCAACCCGTTCCCGTTTCCAACAGGTTCTCCCGACTCAGCAACACACCCGCTGAGAAAACAAATCTGATCATTGGCAGCTCCATTTTGAGAAACGTGAAGTTAACGACACCAGCGACCATAGTTAAATGTGTTCCTGGGGCCAGAGTGGGCGACATTGAATCATATTTGAAACTGCTGACTAAAGATAAACGTAAATACAGTAAGATTGTTATTCACGTCGGCGGTAATGACACCCGATTACGCCAATTGGAGGTCACTAAAATGAATGTTGAGTTGGAGTGTACATATGCAAAGACGATGTCGGACTCCGTAGTTTTCTCTGGGCCCCTGCCAAATCTGACCAGTGATGACATGTTTAGCCGCATGTCTTCATTCCATCGCTGGCTGTCGAGGTGGTGTCCAGCAAACGATGTGGGCTTCGTAGATAATTGGCGGACTTTCTGGGGACCTGGTCTGATTAGGAGAGACATGTGGCTAAACATGTCAACCCACTTTGGATGGTGCAGCTCTCATATCTAGAAATCTGGACGAGTTTATTAGTGGACCTAAACCATGAAAACCCAGAGTTGACACCAGGAGGCAGAATTGCAGTCCTACATGCTTCTCTGCGCTTCCAGAGCAGTTACCCATCCATAATCCCATAATGACAGTGTCATTCGAAAGCCTTGTTCTAAATCTTTCACACCCAATCTGGAAAACACGACAGCCAATCCTATTTGTTATAGTGTACCTCGCTCCTGGTCCTTATTCTGAGTTTTTATCTGAATTCTCAGAATTTCTATCAGGTTTAGTCCTTAAAACAGATAAAGCAATTATTGTAGGTGATTTTAATATTCATGTGGGCGTTGAAAATGATAGCCTTAGTACTGCGTTTATCTCATTATTAGACTCGATTGGCTTCTGTCAGTGTGTACATAAACCCACTTACTGTTTTGGCCACACCCTCGCCTTGAACATTTAACAGTCTTTCCACAGAATCCTTCACTATCAGACCATTATTTAATAACTATTTAATAACACCAGTAGTCAAATACTACTACAGTAGATGTCTATCTGATAGTGCTGTAGCTAAATTTAAGGAAGTAATTCCATCTCAATTTAACTCAATGCTATGTCTTAACATAACAGAGGACTCTTGTGCAAATTTCAGTCCGTCCCAAATTGATCATCTTGTTGATAGTGCTGCAGGTTCACTGAGAACGACGCTTGATTCTGTTGCTCCTCTTAAAAAGAAGATAATAAAACAAAAAAGGGTAGCTCCATGGTATAACGCTGAAACCCGCAAACATCACAAAAACTTGAAAGGAAATGGCATTGCAACTATCTAGGAGAATCTTGTTTAGCCTGGCAAGGTAGTCTTAAAATATATAAGAAGGCCCTCCGTAATGCCAGAGCAGCCTACTACTCATCACTAATAGAGGAAGATAAAAATAACCCCAGGTTTCTTTTCAGCACTGTAGCCAGGCAAACAGAGAGCCACAGCTCCATTGAGCCATGTATTCCTGTAGCCCTCAGCAGTTACATGAGCTTCTTTAATGATAACATTTTGACTATTAGAGAGAAAATTAATCACGTCCTGCCCTCAGCTGGTGCCAACCGATCTTCAAGCATAGAGGCGTTGGAGGGAGCTGTGAAACCTGAGGTGTACTTGGACTGCTTCTCTCATGTCGATCTTATTCAACTAACGTCGACAATTTCTTCATCTAAGCCATCTACCTGTCTCTTTGACCCAATTCCAACTAGGCTGTTCTACCATTAGTTAGCACGTCTTTAGTAGATATGATCAATCTGTCTATACTGACAGGTTATGTACCACAGTCTTTTAAAGTAGCTGTTATTAAACCTTTCCTTAAAAAGCCCACTCTCGATCCAGGGGATTTAGCCAACTATAGACCTATATTTAACCTTCCCTTTATCTCTAAGATCCTTAAAAAAACTGTTGCTAATCAGTTATGTGACTTTCTAAATAACAATAGTATATTTGAGGACTTTCAGTCAGGTTTTAGAGTGCATCATAGCACAGAAACAGCACTGGTGAAGATTACAAATGACCTTTTAATTGCATCAGACAATGGACTTGTCTCTGTACTTGTCTTGTTAGAGCTGTGTGCTGCATTCGATACCATTGACCATCAAATTCTATTACAGAGACTGGAACATTTAATTGGAATTAAAGCAACCGCATAAAAGCTGGTTTAAATCCTATCTATCAGACCGTGTATGTTAACGAAGAATCATCCGAGCACACCAAAGTTAGTCACGGAGTTCCGCAAGGTTCTGTGCTTGGACCACTTCTATTTACTTTATATATGCTTCCTTTGGGCAATATTATTAGAAAGCACTCCATAAAGTTTAATTGTTATGCGGATGATACCCAATTATATTTATCGATTAAGCCGGAAGAAACTGATCAGTTAGTTAAACTTCAATCATGCTTTAAGGACATAAAAACCTGGATGACCAGAAATTTTCTGATGTTAAACTCTGACAAAACTGAAGTTCCCTTTCAAGGGAACTTCAACGCTGCATCAGCTGACGCTATGGGGAACGCCTTCAGCGTGACGACCTCTGAATCTCTGTAACAACTTGACCAATCTTGATTGGGTTTAACGTCAACACGTGACGCATGCCGGAGGAACCGGCGGTATAAAGGGAGACGGCTTGACTGTTGTCGTCAGTCTTCTTTTCTTCAGCAAGCCCTCTGGGTCTCTGAGAAATGGCGAGTGCAAAACGGTTTCGGCAGTGCGTGTATCACTGCCCACGCTATATTCCCGACGGTGACACACACGATATGTGTGGAGGTGGTTTCCCGTGCGGTGGCTAGGCTCAATATCGCTTGGCCAGCGGAAGAGCAGGACGCTCGTCGCCGGAGTAAGCTCAACGAGCATTTTCTCGTAGCCCCACCTCCTCGCCCACATCGGGATTTACCGTTCTTTCCGGACCTCCACACTGAGGTGTCGATGCTGCGCCTTCGGTTTATGAATGTTCTCATATGTAAGTCGCTTTGGATAAAAGCGTCTGCTAAATGACTAAATGTAAATGTAAATGTAAAAGAGGTCTCGGGCCGGAGCTGAGGGTGGACTACCTCAGCCTTTGACATCTCGCAGCTCTTACATGCTGGCCCAGAAAGCGGGCGTGGCTCAGCGTGCCCCTCCCCAGCGGTCGAGGGGCTCGCTCCCGCCTGCTCGACTGGGGCCTGAACGGGAGAAGGCAGACCTGAGGACCGTGCTTCTCGCCCAACAGGCTTCCAGGAAGAGGCCCTGACTTGAGCGTCGGGCCTCAGAGGGCGCCCCCCATCAGGGTCGAGCACATAGATGTCTCCCCATCATGCCCTCGGGAACTCAGCCTCCTCACCCTGCCGTCAGTGATTTCTTTATGATTTCTTTATTTATTTCATTCACACATACACACACACATACATATTCTTACATATATATATGTATGTATGTTACATATAATCATATATGCACTTAAGATAATCATCATGTGAACTGGTCCCCAAAGAAGCTATCTAATGCTTATACGAGGGGGCCATGAGAAACAAAACAAACAAAAATTTCATACATCACATTCAAACAACAAAAAAGAGATCCCAGTTAACAAATGCAATTTTCTTTAACAGTTTACCTTCAGGTTGAAAAGTTTTGTACTGACATACATACAGAGTGAGAAATAATACGTATATCAGGAAGATGTATACAAGTTTAGTAAATGTTTCTTGAGGTTTTTTTTAAAAGAAAAAATAGAGCTTGAGTTTTTCAAATTTTCATCCAGCTCGTTCCAGAGCCGCGGTCCCCAGCACACTACACTCATACCTCCTCTTGTCAATCTCCGTTTTTTACCAGTAATGATATGCGTGTTTCTAGTGAGGTAAGTGCGCCGGGGATAGCGGATGGGAACAAGTTCACATAGACTGTTATTCAAACCAGAGACCACCTGATACATAGTACATGCATTGTGAAATATGTTATATTCAGTAAGTCTTAAAAGACCGTACCTAAAAAAAAATGGAACGAGTTGGAGCATTGAAATCAGACCATGATATGGCACGAATGATTTTTTTTTGTAGCATTTCTAATTTTTTTAGGTGAGTAAAATAGGTATTGCCCCATATAATATTGCAGTAATTTAAATGTGGTTCAAAGAGGGTTTTATAAAGGGTAAGTAGTATTGCGTGGGGAAGCAGGTGTCTAAGCTTAAGGAACAGACCAACATATTTTGATAGCTTTTTGACAAGGTATTCAATATGGTGTTTAAAGTTTAGGTGATCATCTATAAAGACACCCAAAAATTTAGTCGTCTTTACTCTTTTTAGTTCCGCTCCCCTTATTCTGATCTTTATATTTGAATCCTCCAAATTAAGTTGTTTTTTATTTGGACAGAATATTATGTAGTTGGTTTTACTGACATTTATGGACAGTTTGTTTACTTTAAACCAGTTATCGACATTCTCAAGCTCATTGTTGAGTAGTTGTTGAAGTTCAAATTCATTTTAGTGTGATATGAACAAGTTAGTGTCATCTGCAAAGATTACTTTATGAAGAATATTTGAGGATTTTTCCAGATCATTAATGTAGATAATAAAGAGGAGAGGACCTAATATGGATCCTTGTGGAACAACATATTTAATATGTTTTTTTTCTGATGTCTGTTCATAGATAGTTACATATTGTTGCCTCAGGTGTAAGTAGCTCTTGAACCAATTCAGTGCTTGGCCTCTAATTCCATAATGGTGCAATTTGTACAGTAGTATGGTAAAGTCGATGGTATCAAAGGCCTTTGAGAGGTCTAAAAATACACCTACACCATATTCCCCCTTTTCAATGGCATCATTGATCTTTTCAGTAAGATCCAGGATCGCCATACAGGTAGTGTGTTTTTTTCGAAAGCCATACTGGGAGGGGTTAAGTATGTTCAGTGTATTAAGATAATTAAGAAGTCTATTATAAACCACTCTTTCTAATATTTTTGAAAGAGTTGGTAAGATGGATATGGGACGATAATTTGTTATATCATTTTTATCACCAGATTTGAAAATCGGAATTATTTTTTCAATTTTTGTCATTTTAGGAACAGTTCCTGTAAGCAGTGAGAGATTAATACAGTGTGTAAGTGGTTCTATTATTTCTTTGGCAATACTTTTTAATATTTTACTGCTAATATCATCTTCTCCAGCAGAATTTGAGCTCTTCAGAGCCATTATGATATTATGCAGTTCAGTGGCGTCTGTAGGCTTTAGGAAGAAGGAATTCGGATAGTTGTCATTAACAGCAAGATCGCAAACAGCGGCATGCATATTCGAACGTACATAGAGGCATACCCCACCACCAGATCTACCAAATCTGTCCTTATGATATAATTTATAGTCTTCGAGGTTTAAGGCATCTATGTACGATTGGTCATTTAGCCACGTCTCACCACAACCAATTATGTTAAAACAGCATTTAGTGTTTGAGAGTAGGGAGACAAGCTCATCGTGATGTTTATTCAGACTTCTTATGTTTAAGTGCAAAAATGAAAAGTTATTTACTATATTCAGACTTTTTACATGCTCAAGGTCATAATATTTACAAGTTATGTTGTTTTCAACATCAATACAATGATGTATATCATCTCCATCATATGTCAAGTCTTTAAATCCCATAGAGATAAAACAAAAACATTTTCCCAGGATCACACGGAGTGAGACATGCACACACACACTCACACACACGCAGCCACACACAAAACAAACATACAAAACAAACAAAAAAACAAAAACAAATAATAATAATTTTGAAAACAAGAGCGCTCCAAGCGCCTGCCCGTCATTTCATCCTTAAGATAATTAACTGGCTGAATAAAATAATTTAACGTCTCCATTTCAGTCAATGTCCAAACAAAACAAGTAACAATCAGAGACTTTCCAGTCACATTGCGACATGATAGGCCACTTTGATTAGCAAGAAATAAGCCTAAGAGTATTTTCATGAGTCCACTCACATTATCCTTTGCAGTACGAAGAAGCAATAGGCCTACTGTTATTCCATGATGTAAATATAAGGTGGTCCTCCTATTTCAAAATTCACGCATAAAAAATTATATAACCCAAACAGGGAGTCCTACCTCTCCAACACAGACACCCCCGTTCAATTCGGCTGGATCTAGTCCTTGAGTGCGGTCAAATATTCACGTGCATCAGCTGGGCTTCTAAATGAGCGACGATCTTCTCCGTGTGACAGGCACAGTATTGCGGGGAATTTCATGTTGAATCTGATGTTCTTTTTTATCAGCGCCTCACACACCTCATTGAAACCCCGTCGTTGTTCACGGACAGCTGGGGATAAATCTTGATAGATGGAGTCAGTGGCGCTTCGCGGCGTGGCGAGTTCCATGCAACCACTGCCTTTAGACCTGCACGGCCGTGCAGCAGTCAGGCCAGAGTTGCTTCCTCTACAGAGACCTGTAGACGTTCGTTCCCAGTTAAATCCCGCCACTTTGGCGCTTCGGGATACCGCAGCTCTCACATCGCAGATTCGGGGGGCGGTCAGGCATGTACATGCCGATCCTCGGGGATTTCCCGCCGCTGCAGCGCTTCGGGTAACAGAGGCCGCCACTCCTGGTCCCCCAGGCACCAGCCTCGAGTGGTTGGTTCCCCTGAGGAACTTTCTGCCTGCTTGGGAAGCGTTACCCGGCGTGTCGCACTGGGTTTTGCGCACCGTCCGACAAGGCTACACGCTTCAGACCCCCGGGATTCCGAGGAATCCTGGAAACGAGGGTCGACCAAGTACAAGCACAAGTGATGGAGCAAGAAATTCATTCCCTCTTGTACAAAGGGGCCATAGAACAGATCCCCGACAGCGAGATGCATACCGGGTTCTACAGCCGGTACTTTATAGTTCCGAAGAGAGACGGTGGTCTGCGCCCCATTTTAGATCTTCATCACCTGAACCGGCCTCTGAGGAGGTTTCGGTTCCGGATGTTGACGATCCCTATGATTGTGAGTCAAATTCAGTCCGAGGACTGGTTTGTCACGATCGATCTGAAGGACGCTTACTTCCATGTCTCTGTCATTCCAGGACACTAGAAGTTCCTGCTGTTCACTTTCGGGGGCAAAGCTTACCAATATTGCGTGCTTCCCTTTGGCCTAGCACTCTCCCCCCGCACCTTCACGAAATGCATGGATTCCGCCCTGGTTCCTTTCAGACTCCATTATTTGGATGACTGGTTGATTTTATCCCAGTCTCGTCTCATCGCAGTACAGCATCGAGATGTTTTACTGTCCCCCATTAAGGTGCTTGGGGTTGAGGCTCAACACGAGCAAGAGCAGGCTCACTCCAACACAATGGATTACGTTCCTAGGAGTAGTGTGGGACTCAGTCAAGTTGCGGGCACAACTGTCTCCCGCACGCGTCGAGTCAATCCTGACCATGGTACTCAGGGTACAGCTAGGCCGACATCTCACTGCACTTCAGTTCCAGAGACTGTTAGGCCTCATGGCTGCAGCATCCACCATGATCCCGCTTGGATTGCTGCACATGAGGCAACTGCAGTGGTGGCTCAGGGACGCCGGATTTTCCCCGAGGGGCAATCCTTTTCGCCTGATCAAGGTTACACGCAGGTGCATGCGTGCCTTAGACAGGTGGAGACAATGGGTGTTCCTGACCCAGGGCCTAGTGCTGGGCATGGTGTACCACCGTCGCACACTCTCGACGGACGCCTCCAGCACCGGATGGCTGGAAGGCCGCACAGCCCAAGGTCTGTTGGTTGACCCCGCATCTATGGCACATAAATTGGTCTTGTTGGCCTTACGGCACTTTCTCCCAGGCCTCAGGGACCACCACATGCTTGTCCGCTCCGACAACACGGCAGTGGTCTCCTACATAAATCGACAAGGTGGTCTGCCCTCTGTGCAGACTGGCGCACCAGATCCTTTTTTGGTCCCAGGGGAAGTTGCTCTCTCTCAGAGCACTCTTCATACCTGGGTACCTCAATGTGGGAGCAGACATCCTGTCGAGGCCCAGGGAATGGAGACTGCACCCCGAGACGGTGCAGATGATATGGAGGCGATTCGGCAGAGCACAAGTGGACCTGTTCGCGTCCCCGGACAACGCTCACTGCCCCCCTCTGGATCTCCCTTGTGTATCCAGCGCCCCTGGGGCTCCCGGGGGTTCTGGAGAGAGTTCGCCGAACAGGGGCCCAGCTGCTGCTTGTGGCCCCGTTCTGGCCCGCCAGAATCTGGTTCTCGGGCCTGGTAGCCTTCCTGGACGGCCCCCCATGGGAGATTCCCGTCAGGAGGGACCTGCTGTCGCAGGGCCTAAGCAAAATATTCCATCCCCACCCGGGGAAATTGAAGCTGTGGGTTTGGCCCCTGAGGGGGACCACCTCCAGGCTGCCGGTCTCTCTACCGAAGTAGTTGAGACCATCCTACACTCTAGAGCCCCCTCCACGAGGAAACTGTATGCGGGCAAGTGTAAAATGTTCACGAAATGGTGACCATCTTGACCCAGTTCACTGCCCGATGGCTTCAGTGCTGGAGGGCGGTTTTCGGCTGGACTCTCCCCCGCTACACTCAAGGTGTATGTGGCTGCGATTGCAGCATTCCACAGTTTGGTGGATGGCTGCTCGCTTGGGAAGCACCGCTTTGTTACCAGTTTCCTTCGTGGCACCTTGAGGATGAGGCCTCTGGTGCTGGATGGATTGACCTTAAAAATGACATTTTTGCTAGCCATGACTTCTCTCAAGAGAGTGGGAGATCTGCAGTCCCTGTCGGTGGCTCCTGCTAACCTGGAGATCGTTCCAGGCGCAGTTAGAGCCATCCTGCATCCTAGGCTGGGTTATGTACCTAAATTACCCACTAAGGTGGCCCTCCTTCAGAATTGGCGGAACGGGAAGGTGAGAGGCTGCAATTGCTTTGTCCGGTCAGAGCCCTGGAGATTTATGTCCAGAGGACATCCCAGTGGCGTAATTCAGACCAATTGCTGGTATGCTTCGGGCCCCCTCGTAAGGGCTGCCCAGCAGCATCCAAACACCTTATTAGCAGGTGGATAGTTGAGGCTATCATTTCGGCTTACGAGGTGCTCTGTCGATCAGAGCCCACTCCACACGGAGTATGGCATCCTCCAGAGCTTGGTGGTCGGGAACCCTCCTCTCCGATATATGCGATGCTGCGGGATGGTCCTCGCCTCACACTTTTGTGAGATTTTACATCCTAGACCGCTTAAATAATCCGGGGTCTATGGCTCTCTTGTCCTGAAGTGTGCCCTGCTGGCTTCACACTCTGACAGGCATCGCTTCAGCATGGCGGAGTTGGTACTGCGTTCCCCATAGCGTCAGCTGACGCAGCGTTGAAGTTCCCTTGAAAGGGAACATACCAGGTTACGTAGGTAATCATGGTTCCCTGATAGGGAACGAGACGCTGCGTCTTGCTGCCATACTTCCGGCATGCCTGTGAGCGGCTTGCTTCAGTCGATCAGAAGGCTGACGACAACAGTGAAGCCGGCTCCCTTTATACCTCCGGTTCCGCCGGCGTGCGTCACGTGTTGACGTTAAACCCAATCAAGATTGGTCTAAATTGTTACAGAGATTCAGAGGCCGTCATGCTGAAGGCATTCCCTATAGCGTCAGCTGACGCAGCGTCTCGTTCCCTATCAGGGAACCATGGTTACCTACGTAACCTGGTACGTTATTGTACTTGGCCCCGAACGCCTCCGAGACTCACTGTCGGCAGATATAATTGCTCTAGAGGGCATTGCCCTGGCCTCCAGCACCTCTGTGAGGAAGCTCGGAGTTATCTTTGATCAGGATCTATCCTTCAACTCCCACATGAAGCAAACTTCAAGGACTGCTTTTTTTCACCTACGTAACATTGCAAAAATCAGGCACTTCCTGTCTCGAAATTATGCAGAAAAATGAATCCATGCATTTGTTACTTCAAGGCTGGATTACCGCAATTCCATATTATCAGGCAGCCCGAAAAAGTCCCTTAAGATTCTCCAGTTGATTCAGAACGCTGCAGCACGTGTACTGACAGGAACTAGGAAGAGAGATCATATTTCTCCAATATTATCTTCTCTGCACTGGCTCCCTGTGAAATCCAGAATAGAATTTAAAATCCTCCTCCTCACCTACAAAGCTCTTAATGGTCAGGCACCGTCGTATCTTACAGAGCTCATAGTACCTTATTACCCCACTAGAACACTGCGCTCTCAGAATGCAGGGTTACTTGTGGTTCCTAGAATCTCCAAAAGTAGAATGGGAGCCAGAGCCTTTAGCTATCAAGCTCCTCTCCTGTGGAATCAGATCCCAGTTCGGGTTCGGGAGGCAGACACCATCTCCACATTTAAGAGTAGGCTAAAGACTTTTCTCTTTGATAAAGCTTATAGTTAGGGCTGGTTCAGGTTCATTAGGTATGCTGCTATAGGCCTAGACTGTCGGGAGACTTCACATGATGCACCTCTCTCTCTTCACCTCTGTCCTCCTCTCCATCCGTATGCTTTCTCATCCCATAAATGCATATTAATAGCTTGACTTCTTCCTTCTCCCGGAGTTTTGTGCTTTGTCGTCTTCTTTCTTACTGTCACTTTCAGCAGGTATTTCAGTGTCCGGAGATGTATCTGGATCTGTGACTATGGCGACCTGCTGGGGCAGTGCTGCTGTGTCTAGAGAGGGATCCCTCCTCTGTTGCTCTTCCTGAAGTTTATATCATTTTTTCCCCTGTTAAAAGGGTTTTTTTGGGTAGTTTTTTCTTAATTGAATCGAGGGTGTCGTATGTTACAGATTGTGAAGCCCTTTGAGGCTAATGTGATTTGTGATATTGGGCTGTGATATATAAATAAAATTGAATTGAATTGAATATTTCTGAGGTTATACATTGAGGTTCTGGAAGTGAACATCCCTTTCATATTCTGAATAGAGGATTTAGATTATTAGCCATAATGTCATAACCATCCATGGTAGAATTACCACGAGCTATGAGATTGTGAAACAATGGTATATACTCCTGTGGAAGCCACAAGTCTGTATTGTCACAGGCCGGCTCATAGCATGTGGTAAATAATGAGGGGACACCAACAACAAAGTGTAGGCCAAACATAATTATAAACCAAAACTATTAACTATAAACAAGGAAAATGGAATGAGGTGTGAACATGTCATAATAAAGGGTGTATGTGAAGTGCATGGATGCGTGAATCTGTGTGTGTGAACATGTCTGAGTGAAAACTAAGTAAACCTACAAAAAACCAAACAAAACAGGATCATACCTGGAGGAGCAGAGAGAGAGAGATGGTTAGTGAGGCAGTTTAAATACCCTGAGCCCAGATGGCCTCAATTACTAACAATCCTCCTATGCCTTCAGGAGACACCGGCCCTGCAAGGCAGGGGAGGGTCTGTGACAGTATGAAATCAACTTTGTTTTAAGAAAAACAAGGGTTTTCTCTGATTTTTGGAGCTAGCTGTTACCATGGAAATGTTTACACACGCAAACCTGTGAACAGCCAGTGAGCTTTTTTTTCAATATTATTTACCCACAATATGCAAAAGGTTTAGCTAGTGAGTTTCTGCTACCTCTGACCTCTACGTTCATTTACATTACGTTTACCACAGAGCAAACTTGATTTCCCTTTCTGACATGCTGCGTTTTTTTGAGAATCACTACAACACTATAATAATAAATCAAGAAGAATTGCACTACTTTTGTTGGAGAGGTATCATTTGCAATGGTTTTTGATGTGTAGTTCCTTCACTCTTAAAATAATTATGTACATAGTGTTGTTCTTTTCCCCTCCTTGAACCACCACCTTATTGTAGTGGAGGGGTTTGCGTGCCTGAAGGATCCTAGGAGCTATGTTGTCTGGGGCTGTCTGCCCCTGGTAGGGTCTTCCAAGGCAAACAGGCTCTGGGTGTCGGGCAGGACCCGTTATGAGGAATGAAAAATCAATGTCTGTGACGTCGCCAGGTATGGCGCAACCGGGGCCCCACCCTGGAGCCAGGCCCGGGGTTGGGGCTCGCATGCGAGCGCCTGGTGTCCCAGGAGGACCGACGTGGGGCCGATTTCCTGTGGGCCCACCACCTGTAGGAGAAACCGTAAGGGGCCAGGGCATTGTGGATTGGGTGGCAGTAGAAGGTGAGGGCCTCAGTGACCCAAACCCCGGACAGGGAATCTGGCTCTAGGGACATGGAATGTCACCTTGCTGGGGGGGGAAGGAGCCTGAGCTGGTGCGGGAGGTTGAGAGATACCGACTAGAGATAGTTGGGCTCACCTCCACGCACAGTTTGAGCTCTGAAACCCAACTCCTCAAGAGAGGCTGGACTCTCTACTACACTGGAGTTGCCCAGAGGCGGCGGGCTGGTGTGGGCTTGCTTATAGCCCCCCAGAACGAGAGGGTCGTTTCCTTGAGCCTTCGTGTCGGGGATAGGTCTCTCACTTCTATTTGTGCTTATGGGCCAAATGGCAGTGTAGAGTACCCGACCTTCTTGGCGTCTCTGGGAGGGGTGCTGGAAAGTGCTCCGACCGGGGACTCCAATGTTCTACTGGGGGACTTCAACGCCCACGTAGGCAGCGACAGCAACACCTGAAGGGGCGTGATTTAGAGGAACTACCCCCCTGACCTGAACCCGAGTGGTGTTATGTTATTGAACTTCTGTGCTAGTTAGTTTATCCATAACGAACACCATGTTCAAGCATAAGGGTGTCCATCAGGACACGTGGCACCAGGACACCCTAGGTCGGAGGTCGATCTTCAACTTTGTGGTTGTTTCATCTGACCTTATGTCTTGGACACTCGGGTGAAGAGAGGGGCGGAGCTGTCAACTGATCACCACCTGGTGGTGAGTTGGATCCGATGGCGGGGGAGGAAGAGGGACAGACTTGGCAGACCCAACGTACTGTGAGGGTCTGCTGGGAACATTTGGCAGAGTCTCTGGTCAGAGAGAGATCCTCAACTCCCACCTTTGCAAAGCTTCAACCAGATCCCGAGGGAGGCTGGAGACATTGAATCCGAGTGGACCATGTTCTCCACCTCCATTGTCAACACGGCCACTCGGAGCTGTGGCTGTAAGGGATACGTTCATCTTGCAATTTCAACACAGATTCTTGACTTTGTCAAATATGGCTGACATAAACTGTGTTTTCTTTGTCACCTTTGTCATGGCGGCAATCCCCTAAGCCGGCGGTGGACCCCGGAATTAAGGAATGCCGTCAAGCTGAAGAAGGAGTCCTATTGAGCCTGGTTGGCTCGGGGGACTCCGGAAGCAGCTGATAGGTACTGGAGGGCCATGCGAGTGGTTGCGGAGTCTTAAACCTGGGTCTGGGAGGAGTTTGGTGAGGCCATGGAGAAGGACTATCGGTTGGCCTCGAAAAAATTCTGGTAAACCGTCCGGTGACTCAGGAGGGGGAAGCAGTGCCCTGCACACACTGTTTACAGTGGGGATAGGAATCTGCTGACTGGCTAGGGACAGTGGAAGGAGTACTTCAAGGACCTCCTCAACCCCACCAAACATATCTTCCACTGAGGAAGCAGAGGCCGAGGGCTCAGTTGTGGACTCGACGATCCCCCAAGCTGAGGTCACTGAGCTATTTGAGAAGTTCCTCGGTGGATGAGATCTGCCCTGAGTACCTCAAGTCTCTGGATGTTGTGGGGCTGTCTTGGTTGACACGCCTCTGCAGCATCGCGTGGCGGCTGGGGACAGTGCCTCTGGACTGGCAGACTGGGGTGGTGGTCCCTCTGTTTAAGAAGGGGGACCAGAGGGTGTGTTCCAACTACAGGGGATCACACTCCTCAGCCTCCCCGGAAAAGTCTATGCCAGCGTACTGGAGAGGAGAATTTGGCCGATAGTCAAACCTCGGATCCAGGAGTAACAATTCAGTCTTCTTCCCGGTCATGGAACACTGGACCATCTCTAGACCCTCGCCAGGTTGCTGGAGGGTTCATGGGAGTTTGCCTAACAAGTCTACATGTGTTTTGTGGATCTGGAGAAGGCATTCAACTGTGTCCCTCAGGGTGACCTGTGGGGGGTGCCCTCTGCTAAGCGCTGTCCGGTCCCTATATGACCGGAGCAGGAGTTTGGTTCGCATTGTAAGTCAGACTTGTTCCTAGTGCATGTTGGACTCCGGCAGGGCTGCCCTTTGTCACTGGTCCTGTTCATTATTTATATGGACAGGATTTCTAGGCGTAGCTGGGGAGAGTCGGGTTTGGGGACCAAAGGATTTTGTCTCTGCTTTTTGTATATGATGCTGTCCTGTTGGCTTCATCAAACCAGGACCTTCAGCGTGCACTGGGACGGCAGCCAAGTATGAAGTGGCGAGGATGAGAATCAGCACCTCCAAGTCCGAGGCCATGGTTTTCAACCGGAAAAGGGTGGCTTGTCCTCTTCAGGTTGGTGGAGAGCTCCTGCCTCAAGTGGAGGAGTTTAAGAATCCTGGGGTCTTGTTCACGAGTGAGGGAATGAGTATGAAGATACTGGACCAGATCTCCATTTCTAGGGTCCTATCCTTAGACTCTCATACCTCTTTTCCACCAAAATGAACCAGGTGCTGGTTCAGAGCCAGTGCTAGAGCCATTTCGCAGTTGATTCAAATGACGAGCCTTCTAAGAACCCGTTTGTGTTTCTACTGGCTACAGAGCCAGCACAGAGCCAGGTCTCACGTGACTGTATACGTCACAACTTTCCCGGTAACGCTAGCGCGGCAGTGCCAAACACAAACACCGTCAACAAACGTTGCATTGCTATTTATACTCGCCGTAGTTTGTAAAGACGAAGATTATGAGCGAGAGTAATGGTACGTACATAACATTTATTTTTAACAATAACATGTCAACTTAAGCCTCAGTATGTCGCTACCCTCCTAGCATCAACTCTGCAGATAAACGATCACATTTCACTTAAATAAAAATGTATTAAGCGTTGGTGTAAGAAGCAGAAGTGAAAACTGTTTTGGTCACGGTAACCCTGCCCCCAGCTGCTGCAGTAAGTGGTGCTTACTTCTAGCCCAGCAATGAGTTGGTGCTACTTAAGAACCATTTTTTCTGGCTCTGAGCTGGTGCTTCGGCTCTGGCTCCGAATTAGCACCAGCTCCGCCTCGGTGGAAAAGAAACTATTCACTCCCTCACCTAAAAGCAGATAACTTTTGAATTCAAACTCAGCTGATTTATTGTTTTATGATTCATTCGAATGATTTAATTGAAGTCTGAAACGCCTAGCTTCTAACTGCCTACGTCCGAGCATCTACCCTGCTTCCTCTGATGTGGCAACCGACCGAATAGCCCTTGTGCATCAGTTACCACTATCAGTCGCACTCATTAACGGCATCTCTCCTCTAAATAATCTGGGCTCTTGTTATGTTGATAGGATGGGTTTTAGTGGTTCAGGCGAACCCCAAGGGACTGTTAATTTGATTGGCTAGAGTGACCTGTAAGAAGTTATGCACACAACAACCTAATTTGTCACTACCATCGATGAACTCATAATCATTTTCTCGATCTCCCTGGGTGTCCCTCTGCATGTCCTCCCCATGTTACCGTGGGTTTTCTCCGGGTTCTCCGGCTTCCTCCCACCGTCCAAAGACATGCATGTTTAGGTTAATTGGTAACTCTAAATTGTCCATAGTGGCTGAATGTGAGTGTGAATGGTTGTCTGTCTCTGTGTCAGCCCTGCGACGAGTTGGCCACTGTCTAGGGTGTACCCCGCCTAAGGCCCGAAGTTACTGGGATAAGCTCCAGTCACCCGCGACCCCCAACGGGAATAAGCGGTAGAAAATGACTGACTGACTGACTAATATTGGTCATACAATTCAAGTTAATTACATTCACTGAACATTACATTACATTTACATTGTTACACAATTCACATCAGGATTTCAGATGTAACATGTAATGCAACCGCAGGGGGGC
>WNGW01000091.1:9574-24666 GCA_011952105.1 Coreoperca whiteheadi
CATCACTGGTCAGATTTGGCAGGGGCCCAGAGAAAACTACAGAGTCCGACATCGTCTTTGCATATGTACACACCGACTCAACATTAATTTTAGTTACCTCCGATTGGCGTAATCGGGTGTCATTACCGCCGACGTGAACAACAATCTTACTGTATTTACGTTTATCAATCAATAAATATATTTGTTTCAGCCAACTAAAGTGTTCCCTGCAGCTGGAGTATAATTATTCTCCGTGTAGAGCCACACCTGCATGGGCTTTAATGGACAGAAGCGCCTGCGCTTGTATTTTGGGTTAAGCTGCGTTGCTTTCACATTGTGGAAAATAGAATAATCGAAACAAAATGTATTCTATGTATGTCTTTCTACCTGTTGTTACAAATCTAAATGAATCTACTACTATAGTAGCTTGTTAAAACTCAAACGTGAGATTTTAGCGGGAAGTCACATGTCCCAGTAAACCCGCCCAGACGTAAACATCATGCCCGCGTGTCACGATTCAGGTCATCTGGAGGAGAAGACATGATGCCGAAGACCTCAGCTGTGTGGGAGCACTTTAGATTGAGGGAGGACAGGACGAAGGCAGTGTGCAAAATATGCCATTTGAAACTGGTCGACCACAACAGCACAACGTGCTGTGTAGTTCCGTAAGTAAGAAACGTTGTATAGCCTCGCATGTTGTTGGCATACACATCCGCCGTGTTAATCAGTCATTTTACACGTGATAAGATGTGCACTTAATTTGCTTGGAAAATACTTGACCTGTGTGTTGGTTTTGTACCATTAATGCAGTGTCCGTTCTCGGAGTAGCCTATATAAGCCCTGGCCGCGTGAAGCCCCCCCCCCCACGAAGCTTCGAATATTCGATCTGGATTGCTACCGAAGCCTCGAAGCTCAAAAAATGGTATTCGGACCAGCCCTAGTGTTGACAACATTCATGTGTGAATGTAGCTTACCCCGTTCTTTGACCAGGTTGTTGGACATGTAGAGGACTCTCAGGTTCTTCATGCACTGGATTCCCTTCAGTTCCTCTATCAAGTTATAGGAGATCCACAACTCTTCTAATGTGTCCCTTACTGCCCCCTGCACACACACACACACACACCAAACCGATGCAAAATAGTACATTCAAAGTTTGGATTTAGCAAGTGATAAAAAACTGTCAAAAGGCAGAAATCAAGAAAGAAGGGAAAGAGGGAAATAACAAAACACATGGACAACCAAACTAGTTAGTGTTAATTCTGTTTCATATGTAACTTAATCAGAATCAGAAATACTTTATTGATCCCCGAGGGGAAACTCTTTATAACAGCAGCTCACTATCCTGTTTGTATTTTTAAGTGGCGAGGCGGACCTTTTCACTAACTCCAAACTGGCACCAGCACCGGCTCTGAACCAGCACCCGGGTCATTCTGCTGGAAAAGGGGTATATGAGGAGGAAACGAAGAGCACTCAGGAGCAATAACCACACACAGGTAAGATCTGTACAAACATAATAAACCAGAGAGTGAAGGAAACAAGAGAACACTACAAACAACCCTCCAGATCATGAATTCTAAAACATCCCCCAAAGTGGCTATCATAAACCCCAAGAAACAAAGCCCTGTACACCAAAGATGAACTGGCTAAAGAAAGCAAACTGAATGCATTCTGTAGAGAGTTTCACACATGACTTCTCTCCACAATGCTTGCACTTATGAGATTAATTAGAAATAATGTTAACTGGGCCACTGGTTCATTGTATTAACCATGAGGAGTAATTAACACATACCAGACTTCCACACCTCCAGGCCAAGAGATTCCTACAGTGCACCATGTGGCTGTAATCCATCGTGTGCCCTGTCCACAGAGGATTTATGAAACCAACAGCACAGGAACCCTAGTAGCCAACACTTACAGAACCCCAGGGCCTTTGCTAGACTCATTTGCAGCTGTTTAGCTAAGCAGTAACACCTTGTAGCCTCATGTTGTTATGAAAACACTGCAGCAGTCTTCATCATCCAGCCGTATCATTCGTTTCAAAGCTGTTTTGCTTGGTTTCACTCACTTTATATACATCATTTGCTATTTCAGTGGTACTTTATATGTTCTTGGACACTTTTAATGACTTTAAGTTTTCCACTCGGTCCACCACGTAGGTCCAGACCTCAACAGCTATTTGATGGATTGCCGTGACATGCTAGAAGGGGCTCCGGATGGCTTCTAAAACTGTAAATGGGCTCGCCCCTTCTTATCGCTCTGATGTCCTTAAACCTGATGTCCCATCCCGAGCTCTCCGCCCTCAGAATACAGGCCTCCTGTCTGTCCCCAGAGGTAAACACAGGTCAGATGGCTGCAGGACCTTTGCCTATCGGGCCTCCTTCCTGTGGAATAACCTGCCGACATCAAGCTGTCTGACTCTGTTGGGGCCTTTAAATCGAAGCTGAAAACCCCGGGCGTCACTACGTTTACCTATAACATAATATTACCATTAATAGCTAGTAGCTGAAGGATTCGGAATTCAAACGTACAAGCGGTTGGCAAATGATTCACTCTGGTGAGACATTACAGAGAGCAGCATAATTAAACGCAATCATTTATTTACAAAGGTAAACACTAACTAAATACACTAAACTACAGACAAAAGATGTGTGTGTGTGTGGATGCGTGTGTGTGTGCCCAAGATGGCTGCTTGGATGTAACGTGGCTCAAACAAAGAACGCCGCATAGCCACGGTTACATTAGCTTCAGCGTGTCGTGGAGCTACGCATTAGCTGCGTGGCTAGACAAAGGGACATTTAAAGATGGCTGTAAGCCATGTAAGCTAGAGAGTTGACTCTCCTGAAGTTGTATTAGCACAAGCGTGGCCTCTGCTGGAGGCCAGCTAGAGGTGTGTGCTAGCAGGTGAAGCTGATCTGTAAGCTAACGGTGCCGCGTTATACGAGTTAGTTAGCATGCAAAGACCCTGTTTGTGGCATAAATAAGTAACATCAATTTAGCAGTGGCTACCAGATTAACGAACAGGTTGAAAAGAATCACAACGATAAATCTTAATGATGTCACATCAGTGACTGCAGCGGCTACCAGAGAGTGAGCACGTGCCTAACACCTGATTTCTATACTGCTGCACCTCAGTATTTCTTCTTCCTGTGATGTAGGTCTGAGCACGGCTGTACTGAACACACGATATTCTAACGGTGTCGCTCGTCTGCTCTGCAGGAGAACGCGGCTCTGATTACTGAAATCAACGAACGGCGTAAAGAGCTGCGTTAGGTGAGAAAACTCAGGTCAAAGATTACAAAGCTCAGCTGGCCACGTTCAACAAGTCCAACAAGTCACGTCCTAACTCAGAGGAAGGAGCCAACCCAGCCAGCAATGACATGTGGGGCCCAGATGAGGGCTTCATTTGCGGCAAATGTGGGCCCCATTATGGGCTTGCACCCGGGATCCACATTGGGGCAAGCCATGGAAGCCCAGACATACTAAAAGTGGGACCTGTAAGGGTACTGCATTGGTCTTAATTGGGCAATTCATGTCAGACCCATTTGGGCCCCACCTGCCCAAATGGGTCTAAAGTGGGCTTGCACCCGGGATCCAACCATGGCTACCCACATGGGCTTTAAATGGGCTCTGTAAGAGTCATGCCAGACCCATTTGGACCCCACCTGCTTAAAGGGCGTTTAAAATGGGCTTGCACCCGGGATTCACACGGGGACCAGCCGTGGATGCCCAGATGGGTTTAAGTGGGACCTGTAATGGTCTTATATGGGTCTTAACTGGGTAATTCATATCAGACCCATTTGGGCCCCACTTACCTAAATTGGGCTTGCACCAGGATTCAACCGTGAATGCCCCTATGGGCTTAAAGTGGGCTCTGTAAGGATCTTATGTGGGTCCTAACTGGGCAATTCATGCGAGGCCTATCCAAGCCCAACCATGCCAAATGGTTTAAGGAAACAATCTAAGAAAAACTAAAAACGAAGAATGAATACAAGTACAAGTTAAATACAAGACACTTGACGCTTTGAACTTCAAGAAATGTATTGTTAAATTGAACAACAAAAGTAAAACAAATTTCCACATGTGGCAAGCTAAAATGTTTGCCCTAGGGTGACATTTACCATGGAGTTTTATGGCGTTTTATGCCTACCTATAACCCTTTTTTCCATTTAATGTTGAAATTTAGCCTCAAATGCGCACCAGATTTGAGGGACATTAGAACCGGTTTTCCATGAATATATCAACATTCATGAATTCTCCCGAGGCGACCCCTTGGTATGCATTATTTTAATGCACCAAGTCGTTTTCTTACTAGTTAGTTGCTAGTATTACTAGTGTGTGTTAACTTACAGGAGCACTTTTGTGTCCCCACAAACTACTGTATCATTTAACTTTGGATAAATAAAAGAAAGGCCAAAGACAAGTTTCATTGAGCAATTAAAAAAACTGATTTTACAATAGAAAACTTCAAAAAGACGCAGACCTTTGAAGCACAGCTTGTCCATCCATCCAGTCACGTTGTACTGCCGTTGCAGTTTTGGCACCATTAGGAACTTCATCATCCTCCTGGTGGCATCTTCTAGTGAGGAACCCACTATGTCTTCAACCATGGCGACCTTAAGAGTATACAGTAATAGAGCACAGAAAATTCAAAGTCACAGGAAGACAACATCATATTAAGTCAGTAAATCTAAAATATTCTCTGTCCCCATTACATAGCCAAGAGGCAACTCACGAGTGAGTGATTCATTCCATAAACCTAAAAAACACTTACCTTCACTTCATTCATTGCGACAAAAATATAGGATATTGCAAGGCAAATGTGTCAAAAAAAGTGTCAACATATTCCTGTATTTCATTTTCTCTGCAATATGATGGAAGGACACAGTTCCTGCATGTGTGCTATAAGCAGAGACTCAGCACACCCAACTCACGAGCCCTGCCTGCTCCCAAATGTTGCCCACGCATTGACACGGTGTGTATCAAATCCTGACATCAACCCAACTTGCATGAAGATGAACCATTAGATTAGAGTATTAATAATAAAAGAGCAGCTTTATAGGCCTTGGCCTCGATGAAGAATCAATGTTCTTATTTCTTTTGATAGGCTACCCAGTTAGATAATTTGTTGGGAAAATATTAACCGTGTTAGATCTGTATTTGGGCTCGGCTGATTATCTTCACGGACGATAACTAGGGCCGATATTTGGCATGTATAAGTTAATCTGTATAGATACGGTCCGCAAAATTGTACACGCTCCAAAAGCCTTGGTCCTGCCCCTGCCACGTGCACCATATTGGGGAAAACAATGCTGATTTGCCCATTGACTCCCGTGTTATAATAGGCACTTTTCCAAATGCAGGATTGAGGACCCACGGTGATATTTTCACTCAGCAAACTAACCCCCCTGTTGTTGGGGTTATCCAGTTGTTGGGGGATAACCCCAACAACAACTCAACAACCGGGTTATTATAACACATGAGTTATTTACATCCATCTCAATGAGTGCTATTCAGGCAAAACATTAGAGGTCAGGGCCAGTAACATTTCAGCCTAAATAAAACATTATCAGTAACAACACTTCTTCTTTTCACCAATATGTAGTTATACATTGCTAGTGCTATCCCTCGTTGACTTGGAGCGGCTTGGTTGTCTTCCAGGCCTTTTAAAAAAACTTTGCAAACTAGCCTGAGGTTAGCGCTCGATAGCTTTTGGTTGACTTCCACAAAATTTTGCACAATGAAGATGTCCTATACATCCTCAAAATCGGATATTCTGATAATACTAAACTAGCAGTAGCAAGTTAGCATACCATTGGATGTAGTGTACAAGGCTGAAATAAAATAATAATGTGGTGGCAAACGGCAATGACATCATCAGCTCGTATTGACAAATCTTTTTAAAAATGCCTGGATGACAAACAAGCTGTTCCGAAGTCATCCAGGGATAGCACTAGCAATGCATAACTACATAATGGTGAAAAGAAGACATTTGTCACTGATAATGTTTTATTTAGGCTGAAATGTTACTGGCCCCGACTTCTACCGTTTTGCTGGAAAGGACGCAATTGACATAGATCAAAATATCTCCCGAAGGACAAAAAGTGACTCCAAACTTCCCCGGGTAAGTTTATGAAAGTATCACATGCTAGAAACAAGGTTTTAAAAAAAAAACAGTACAGGTTTTTGCATTTTTTATCACCTTTTAGTCATTACTTTAAGTCAAACTGCAGCTAACGACATTAATTTTGGTAGCTATTTATGTACACTTTATGAAAAATTCCATTATTTTTCTCTCTAGGCCAATTCAATTAAGCTTATGAGAAATTAGAATCGAGGTAACCAGCTGTATTGACATTGCACTCTTTAGCAGTAGCACTTGAGCAACCAAACATATCCCTTTTCTTAGTTCAGTGGTTCTCCACTGCCGTACCCCCTGGTACACCCCCTCCCTTCCACTGTGGTCACACCTTTTCCATTAAGGGACAATATTTGCCTCCTTTTAATCGATTTTTCCAGTTCATTTTTTACCTTTATAAAATAAATAATGCTTTAAATAAAACAATGTTCAATGTGCAATGATGGTAAAAACAAAGTGATACTTTTAAATATTAAATAAAAATTGCCAGTAGGTGGCGGTAAGTCAATATCTTTATGAGTGAGTGAGAGTCATCGAGTCATTCAGTAACGAAGCAATGGCTGTATTTACCAACGGATCATTGAATCTCACAATTCGTTCAAACTGATTCGTTCCCGAATCATCGCTGTGTGCTGCGGTTCTGCCGACAATACTGTTTTAAATGTAGTACATCATCACTTAACAAAAGTTACCCTTTAGTTTGTTGAACTGTTTTATAAAATGAATGTCACATCTGAAATTGTGTGGATATTCGGGAAACATTGCATTCTTGCTCGACTGACTGTTTTTATGATCAACATTAAAAACACTGCTGTATATCAGCCTGCATTTTGATGGCAGATTTAACCGCACAAACAGCGCAAGCGGCTCGTGACAGAACACAGACCGACTGAATGACACTTTAATTTAAGTAGAAAATCTCAAATGAAGATCGCTGAACTCAAGCCTACTTGTCTGTGTTTTCTGATCACGTGCGCTTCTTCAACAATGTAGCTCTGCCTGGGGGATTAAATTATTTAAATCTGGCAACCGTAAGCATGAACGCTCGTAAAAACAGAATGTAATGTGTTGTCTCATTTATTCGGCAAAACAAGTGGTTTTGGTCTAGTTTCAAAAAATGTTTATACATAATTCAGTCTCGTCTTATTTCGTTACAATATTGCATGCGTTATTAGTCACAGTTATCGTTTAATGACGTGGGTGTCGTCTCTCATCGTCTTGTCTTAGTCAGGGGGAAAAAAGGTCGTCAACGAACATTTTTCGTCCTAGTTTTCGTTAATGAAATTAACACTGGAGCACAGCTAACTGCTGCTGGGCTCCTGTCTGTGGTGTATGTCATCACTCACGTAACGTAAGCCAATGTGTTGCGGCTCTTTCTGTTCGGCTTGAATGAACGCCAGTCAGTGAAACGCTGTAATCATATACGAATGTATTTCGAAATATGTGTTTAAAACTCATATCACCGTTATAAAAATAAAAATAAAAATCTATGGTGTCCAACCTCTCCCGCTGTTTTTCCTTTTGGTTAGATTCGACATCAGATTAAACAGCACAAACCAAAAATACAGACCACTGTACAATCTGCAGTGTTATTTTTCTGGCAACATAATATTTCAACTTACCTCAATTTGTGAATGTCTGATACGAAGTTCACCTCGAGGTCACAGCTAGCGGCAGTGCTTTCCGAATGGACTGGTAACGTTTTGAGCGCGAAACAAGGCCTTTGCATACAGGCCCCTTATAGATGTCCTAAGAACTGCCTGACCAAATAACATAATACAGTAACATTCGTAAATTAAAGGATATGTGAGAGAATTAACAAACGTTAACTGCTTCGCTTGCTTCATTATGAATGAGCCTAATTAGGTGTTGTGTGCATAACAGGCATTGGTGGAAAGAGTACTGAAAATCTGTACTCAAGTACAAGTACTGTTACATTGCTAAAATATTACTCTATTACAAGTAAAAGTACTGGTGTTAGAGAAATACTCAAGTAAAAGTACAATTTGTAAAAAAAAACAAAAACTGTCACTTCTCCAGACTAGGGCTGGATGTGTGTTTTCCTTTACCAAAAGTTAAAACGCCAACAATCTTCTTCTTTTCCTTTCGGCTGCTCCCTTTCATGGGTCGCCACAGCGAATCATGCGCCTCCATCTAACCCTGTCCTCTGCATCCTCTTCACTCACACCAATTAACTTCATGTCCTCTCTCACTACATCCATAAATCTCCTCTTTGGTCTTCCTCTAGACCTCCTGCCTGGCAGCTCCAACCTCAGCATCCTTCTACCAATATATTCACAGTCTCTCCTCTGAACATGTCCAAACCACCTCAATCTGACCTCTCTGGCTTTATCTCCGAAACATCTAACATGAGCTGTCCCTCTGATGTACTCGTTCCTGATCCTGTCCATCCTCGTCACTCCCAAAGAGAACCTCAACATCTTAAGCTCTGCCACCTCCAGCTCTGCCTCTTGTCTTTTCTTCAGTGCCACTGTCTCTAAGCTGTACAACATCGCTGGTCTCACCACCGTCTTGAACACCTTTCCTTTCATTCTTGCTGACACTCTTTTATCACACAACACACCTGACACTTTTCTCCACCCGTTCCAATCTATTAATCATTAATAATTGATAAGAGACAAAAAGTGTTTTTCCCTCATTTTTTTCTCAAACAGTTCTACTGCACCTTTTAAAGCCAACACATCAGTCATTGTTGGTGTATGAGCTACTCCTTGGTCCAAGGACATCTAACAATACAGAAGTGGAAGACAGATTGATGATGAGGCCTCCTGCAAGTCCTTTTCTAACAAATATTGAATTACAATTTCCTAGGAGGTAATAATATATGCATCATATTCATGTCCATAAAGGGAGTAGCTGTCTGTGAGCTATTTGGCCTCATCTTCAAAAATTAAGTACTGTAAAACTTCGAATAGGATCCCAGAGTTTTATTTGACCTGGGACTGGGCTATTATTTGAAGTGTTATGGTAGGCCTGCAACCTTTCTAAAAGTCCACTAATCAGCATAATTCAACACAGCATAAACGTTGACCTTTTTTAGTGTTCTTTACATTTTTGGGAAGTTACATTTTTCCTTTTCTGCATGACTAACAAAAATGACTGATGGATTGTTTTGGCAAAAGATCCATGCAATGTTTTTTTTTTGGTGACTACCGTGACTTACTACCGTTACAATTACTCAATCTCAACATGCTTGATTAGCCTACATGTAGAGTTACTACAAGTTACTAAAAATTGTACAGTAAGTATTTACATAACTCAATAAACATAGTTACTTTGCGCCTCTGCCATGTAGGACCCATGTGTTCCCAGTTCAAACCCAACTTAGCACATAAATATGCCATGCAGGACCCATATATGTGTTCCCAGATCAAAACCCATGCCCACTTGGCTCATAAAAATTCTATGCAGGACCCATATATGCATTCCCAGTTCAAACCCATGCCCACTTGGCCCATAAATATGTCATGCAAGACCCATATATGCATTCCCAGTTCAAACCCATGCCCACTTGGCCCATAAATATGTTATGCAGGACCAATATATGTGTTCCCAGATCAAACCCATGCCCACTTGGCCCATAAATATGCTATGTAGGACCCATATATATGTTCCCAGATCAAACTCATGCCCACTTGGCCCATAAATATGCTATGCAGGACCAATATATGTGTTCCCAGATCAAACCCATGCTCACTTGGCCCATAGCCCATAAATATGCTATGCAGGACCCATATATGTGGTCCCAGATCAAACCCATGCTCACTTGGCCCATAGCCCATAAATATGCTATACAGGACCAATATATGTGTTCCCAGATCAAACACATGCCCACTTGGCCCATAAATAAATCATGCAGGACCCATATATGTGTTCCCAGTTCAGACCTATGCCCAATTGGCCCATGCCTGTCCCTTATGGGGCCCATGTAATCAGCTCATATGGGCTTCCTATGTGGGACACCTACATGGGACCCGCTGATTTCACCCAGCCAAAGCCCATGGAACCCGTACTTAACCCATCTGGGCCTTACTTGTCATTGCTGGCTGGGAACAAGGAGCCCAAACAGTGTTTCACCAACACCTTGGCTGAAAACATTTTCAAGCATGTGAAACGCACAACAATTAGATTGAAAACATGGTATGCCAAGATCTTGTCTTCAAAGGTCAAACACAAAAAATAAATTTCATTTTGTGTCCCATTATTTTCTTCTCCTATATTGTTAATCATATTTACCAGCCTCAGTTGGAAACCGCTGTTCTATAGAATAACAATATTACTTGTAGTGTACCTACAAGTAAGTGGCAGCAGTTAATTCATGAACTATTCGCCTTATTCACCTCGAACGTTCTAAGGAGCTCGAGGGGTACACCTACCGCTCCCTGGAATTCTCACAGCGCAATTTCTCTTAGCAGCGATGGCGCCACACTGCTGCGTTGCCCAGTGCACTTCGTCACACAGGAAAACATCCAACAGAGGACAAACCTTTCACTGTTTCCCAGAGGATAGGGGACTACGTCAAGTGTGGATAAAAAATATCAGAAGGGATCCTGGTCGTCATTTTAAGGTAAGTTTTCGCTAACCAGGCTAGCTAGAACTAGCGAGTTCCAGTTTTAGCAGATAGATTAAGGCAGGGAGTCAGGTTGCTGACATTTCCCGCCTAGTCCAAAATTAGTAGCATGTTATTTAAATGTACCACCACAGAGTCACTCGTATATATGTATATTCTGAGGGAGCTTGTTCGTATTAGCTTCTAGTCACTAGCTAGTTAACCTAGGGAATGTCAGTGTGCACATCAGGAGTCACGTCCAGTCTGATCAATACAATGATTCTTGTCAAAATATTGAGACGACTACATTTTCTTTATTGGTGCAGATAAAAACACACACAATGGTGTGCTCTGAGCATGTCCTGCCAGACGGCCTTTGTGAAACCAAGACTGGCATCACCGAGCTGAAAGAAGCTGCTGTGCCAGCTGTGTTTGCATGGAGTTCGTTCAGACCGGAGAGGAGGATCGTTGTTAGAACTGCAAGCTAGTAAATGGTAAATGGACTGTACTTGTATAGCGCCTTTCTAGTCTTTCTGACTACTCAAAGCGCTTTTACACTACATCACATTCACCCCATTCACACACATTCATACACTGATGGCAGGAGCTAACTGCCCATCAGTACAAATTAAACTAACCAGTCACACTCACTCACACACCGAAGGCGCAGCTTCAGGAGCAGTTCAGGGTTCAGTATCTTGCTCAAGGATACTTCGACACATGGCCTAGGGAAGCCGGGATCGAACCGCCAAGCTTCCGATTGGTGGACGACCGCTCTGCCACCAAGCCACAGCCGCCCATCTAGTGTTTAGATGAGGTGATTTACCAGTTTCTACTGCATTTATTAACTGTGCAGTGACATCATTTCTCTGCAGATTATTTCCAGTAATGTTTCCACGGACCTCGGTGATGGTGGGAATGTGTTGAGGTATGTAAACGTGTAACTGGTTACATGATATTGAGCAACACATGTCATTAAAAAACATTAACAAAAGAGAACTATATACATATACAGATTATCAGTGATGTATTACATGATTTTGTTACACACAGCAGGCAGAAAGTGGGTAAAAAAGAATGTGTCGAGTATACATTTCATGTTCTCCCACTGCTTTGGTTCGAAGTGCTAATAATAGTGTTGACAACATTCATGTGTGAATGTAGCTTACCCCGTTCTTTGACCAGGTTGTTGGACATGAGGACTCTCAGGTTCTTCATGCACTGGATTCCCTTCAGTTCCTCTATCAAGTTATAGGAGATCCACAACTCTTCTAATGTGTCCCTTACTGCCCCCTGCACACACACACACACACACCAAACCGATGCAAAATAGTACATTCAAAGTTTGGATTTAGCAAGTGATAAAAAACTGTCAAAAGGCAGAAATCAAGAAAGAGGGAAATAACAAAACACATGGACAACCAAACTAGTTAGTGTTAATTCTGTTTCATATGTAACTTAATCAGAATCAGAAATACTTTATTAATCCCTGAGGGGAAACTCTTTATAACAGCAGCTCACTATCACATCAGTGCACACAAGAATGGAAGTACTAAGCAAGGCAAAAAGCAAAAATATAATACACTATAATACAGGTAAGTACAAAGTGGGTATAAGTATACATTTAAAATTTAAATTTAAGTGTGATGTACAAAAGTGGGTTAACCGGTTGAGGTTAATATTACAGTATAAAGTAATAGTGCATGAGCTGTCAAGTTACCTGTAGCTTACCAGCCCAGTGAGGGCCTTTATATTCTTTCTTCCCAATGACAATATCCTCAAGTTCTCTTGAAGGACACAGTACAACATCATATTACAACACCACATTTCCACCCGTGAATAGAGCATCTGTGGGTGGTTATATGTATTTATGCAGTCAGTACTCACTCAAGCCATTGAGATGGGTAATTCTCTCAATGTAGTTTGTGGACAGAGACAGCTTCCTGTGGAGGATAAAGGAGAATAACATATCAGCTATTTAAAGTATGATATACTATCCATCCATCCATCTTCCTCTTATCCGGGGGCCGGGTCGCGGGGGCAGCAGTCGAAGCAGAGTCGCCCAGACTTCCCTCTCCCCACACACTTCCTCCAGCTCTTCCGGGGGAATACCGAGGCGTTCCCAGGCCAGCCGAGAGACATAGTCCCTCCAGCGTGTCCAAGGTATTCCCCGGTGCCCCCTGGCACACGTGGCCCGAACACCCCCCGGGAGGCGTCCAGGAGGCATCCGGGACAGATGCCTGAGCCACCTCAGCTGACTCCTCTCGATGTGGAGGAGCAGCGGCTCTACGCTGATATACTAGTCTGGTCTAAAACATTGGTGACTAAACCCTATCATTGGATCAGCTGCTCAGTCACGTGCTCTTAACTGATCAGCAACAGAAAATGCTGTCCATGCACCGAGAAGTCAGGGAACTGTTTGGAGTTCTCTTATCTGCAGTTTTATCGTTTTTGTGGGAATCATTGACATAATTGATCTACTGAAGCATTAGCCAATCATTCATGTACTTTATTGTTTAGATGTGGTTATGCACATTAGACACACAGCGTTTCTCAATGTCAAGGAAGGATCCTCGGGAGCCAGAATTTCGAGGATGCTACGTCATCGACATCCGTCGAAGGACTGTTCCAATGTCGAGGATCCTCGGAGTTTCAACCAAGGACTGAGTCCTTTGTTCGGAAAATATGCCGTATACAGGAAAGGATGCATATGTGTAGCCTTCGCGCTCTCAAATCACCCACAATCCTATGCGCGCAGCTTTGCTATCTTCAAAATGTCAGACGTTGGCGGAATCGGAGCGGGGCAATATGCTTTCAAAGTATATTTACGGTACCAAACATTTGTTATAACCGTAGTAAATATAAGTAAAGCTTAACGTTTAAATGCCAGTACAAATTACTACTGTATTGATATTATAAATAATACAAATTACGTTATTGATGGCCAACGGACCTGTCATTTAACAATCAGCTTGGTTGCCTTCACCGGCATTTCTTTTATAAATAACTAGTTAAGTTGTACAAAGTAATTTAACGTTAATATTATACCATTCACAGCATTATTAATAGCTTTCTCGTCTTTTAAGCGGCGAGGCGGACCTTTTCACTGACGTAATGACGCAATGACGTGCACTTGCTAGCCTGTTCCGTTTACGTGTTCTCCGAATGCTCAAGAGGAGCCTCGCTTAGCCTCTGAAGGAAGTGACTTGGAAGGATCTGTCCTTCCAAGGATGCATCTATGACATTGAGAAACGCCTACAGTGTGCTGAACGTCAACTTATCATTTGTTTTGACTTATCTAATTTGTATCCTGTTATTTTGGTTTTGGTA
Source organism: Coreoperca whiteheadi (assembly GCA_011952105.1). NCBI lineage: Eukaryota > Metazoa > Chordata > Actinopteri > Centrarchiformes > Sinipercidae > Coreoperca > Coreoperca whiteheadi. The sequence continues at coordinate 23,590 of WNGW01000091.1, forward strand.
TTTAACTTATTCTGCCAATTATACTCTTGCTGATGAAGTAAACAAAAGCTTTGTGTTAAAGTGGTAGTTTCTGGGGTTAGAGAGTGGAAGTGCAGTCTGAGGATAAACTACACAGCGACCTATCTAACTATATCTGCGTACCTTAGCTCCACTGTTGGATATTTGTGGGATCAAATCACAGCTCCTTTCAGAAATAGGAAAACACAGCCTCTTGTCCAAGGCGGAGAGGTTAGTACTTTGTGCAATGCCTTATACATTTTCACAAATTTGAACCACACTTATATTCATCATATGCGCAGGAGTTTTTCAGGCAGTGCTTACTTACCTAATCCCAAACATAAGCATGCCATTGATACAATGTGTTGGGCACTGTACACAGCCTGGTGCATACAAACAGGAACTTTGATCAAATTAAATCGTTAGTTGAAGCCCTGGATATAATATCCTTTCTTTATTAGTGCTATTAGCCTTTTAACCTTATGCATAGTGTATGTAAATGACTAAATGCATACAAAGGTTAATACCAGCCATTCACTTTTGCAGAGGTGTAAAGCTGTGTTTCCCTAGACTTATTTATTTATGAATAATTTAACTGCATTGTGATCGTTTATCAGTAGAGTCGATGCTAGGAGGGTAGCAACATGCTGAGGCTAAAGTTAACATGTTATTGTTAAAAATAAATGTTCTGTACGTACCGTTACTCTCGCTTGTATCGCCGTCTGTACAAACTACGGCGAACATCAATAGCAACGCAACGTCCGCGATTGTTGACGGTGCGTTACTGGGAAAGATGTGACGTATACAATTCAATTCAATTTAATTCAATTTTATATATATAGCCCAGTATCACAAATCACATTTGCCTCAAAGGGCTTCACAATCTGTAACATACGACACCCTCTGTCCTTAGACTCTCGATTCGATTAAGGAAAAACTACCCAAAAAAAACCCTTTTTTTGACAGGGGAAAAAATGATAGAAACCTCAGGAAGAGCAACAGATGATGGATCCCTCTCCCAGGACGGACAGACATGCAATAGATGTCGTAAGTACAGAATAGATTTATAGCATCAAAACT
>WNGW01000091.1:30920-56833 GCA_011952105.1 Coreoperca whiteheadi
CCATGACTTGTGAAGTTTAGCTGATCATCAATTACCACCCCCTGATTTCTGGCTGTGCTGGACGGTGTAATGGTTGATGGGCCTAGTTGAATGGAGAGGTTGTGGTGAATATTTGGGTTGGCCGGGATCACAAGCAGTTCCGTTTTTTCAAGGTTCAGCTGCAGGTGATGGTCCTTCGTCCAAAGTGAGATGTCACTCAGGCATGCCGAGATGCGAGTAGAGACAGTTGAGTCGTCAGGTTGAAATGACAATTAGAGTTGTGTGTTATCCGCATAGTGATAGCAAAAGCCATGCTTCTGAATGACCAAGCCGAGGGATGTCATGTAGATGAAAAAGACTAGCAGTCGCAGTCCAAGCCCTGAGCCCTGTGGCACCCCTGTAATGAGATGTTGGGACTCAGAGACCTCGTCTCTCCAGGATACTCTGAATGACTTACCCGAGAGGTACGATTTGAAGCATTACCTAAACTGTATCAGAACAAAAGAACAAACAAAAAGACATTTACTCACTCTCTAAGCTTATTCAAAAACAGGAGAAAATCAATGGTCACAAAATAAATGGCAGTTCAGCACTACGGCTTCGTGCGATCTTAACACTAATTCTACTATTTACAAAAGACTGTACAAACATCGGGCTGGCAGTAAGGCCAGCACTAAACACAAAAACAAAGCAACAGTTCTCTCAATTACAGGACTCCTCAACTCCGCTGTCAAGGCCAAATATTCTCCTTCCCTCTGCAGAAACAGGAAGATAACAAAGCCGACGACTGCAGTCGGCCAATCAGCAGTTGTCCCGTCATCCGCCATTCCTCCAATCCGCGCTGGCCCCGTCACCTATAGACAACAGAGCTGCTCGGGGAAAGGAAGATCTCTCACTCCCCCTCCAAAAACAGTTCATGCATACACCATAGAAACGTAGATACGGCCTGCCGTAACACCCCCCTTCCTAAAAAAAACAAACCTTTTCCTCAAGATGTTTGTACATCACACCCGAACTAACGCACGGGAGAGGGCATCCGCAAGTACATTTTCAGTTCTTATTCTTATGGCGGATGTCTAGATTGAAATCCTGTACCAGTAACAGCCACCTCATGAGTCCTTGATTTCAGTTTTGCATCTGGCTTAAGAACAGTTGTAAGGGGGTTGGGGTCCGTATAAACCACAACAGGCAGCGGACTTGTATGGAATGCCATTTCATTCAATATTAAATAAACAAATAAATAAATGCATAAATATGCCTATGAAATTAATAAATGAGTCAATATGGTTCAATAAATAAATAGCTTTTTATTTCATAATGCCACATTTATGTATGTCATGGGATTATTTCATAATGCCACATTTATTTATTTCATGGGACATTTCATAATCACACATTTATTGAGAAGATTACTGATCTGAGATGCACCCAAATTTGTAAAAGGCCACATTGAAACACAAAGTGAAAGAACGAGAAGAAATGTGTTTCACGTCTCTGAGAATACTCTGTAGAGGGAACCATAGGTGTACAGTTCCAACTGGTGAAATAGTGAAGCAAAAGGTGTTCATTTATATAAAACAAGTTGCATGTTATTACTTGATGCCAATGATTCAGCCCATATAAAAGAAACAGCCTTACTTAAAGCCTGTGCTGGCGTTCTGCAGTCTCCTCAGTCCACCTAGTAGGTTTCTTCTGTCAACCACAAAAGGGCTGTAGGTCTTGTCAGGGGTGGGTGTTACAGCGTTTGTAACCAGGACACCAATGGGAGTTTAAGCAGAGTTTTGCATCTCTGCTGAGGGGTATAAAGAAACTGTGTGAGCTGCTTCCATTATTAACAGCTGCTCCATAAAGTAGAAAATGCATGCAGAAGGTAAAGTATATTTGAAAGTATGTATACTTAAGCCTAGATCGTTTGGGTCCAAATTATCTAATTAGAAACTTTGTCTTATGGATCTGATTTAACTTCAAACATCTGTGTCTTTTACATCTTCATGGAACATCTAAAACAGACAAAAGCTGTAAGAGAGAGAGATTCATCTACACTTTAGAAAAAGGAAACATCTGAGCTGTTCTTAGGGGATCTTTTGACATGCTATGACATGGTAAGGTTCACCAATGTGTAGCAATAATAATAATAATAATAATAAACTTTATTTATAAAGCACTTTGCCAATGTTACAAAGGGCTTTACAAAAGAATGGAATATTAACCATACAAGGTGGGTAAAATGAGAATATTGTCATTGAACAAGAGCAAAGCGGAAATAAAAACAATAAAATCTAGAAGATCAAATCAAAGCGAATCAGTACAGTAAAAACAATTAAAACATATCACACATTTTCAAAGGCTTTCACAAACAGGAAAGTTTTAAGCAGAGATTTAAAAGTGGCTAGAGACTTAGTGTGTCTGAGTTCAGTAGGCAGAGGGTTCCATAGTGTGGGGGCTCTGACCGTGATGTGGGAGTAACCAGCAGGGCCCTGTCTGCAGATCTCAGCGGTCGAGAGGGCACATACCATGTCAATAAGTCAGATGTGTCGTTAGGAGCAAGATCATTTACGGCCTCAAAAGGGAGCAATACGATTTTTAAATCAACTCGAAATCTGGCAGGGAGCCAGCGTAGGGAGGCAAGCATAGGGGTGATGCGATCGTGCCTCTATGTCCCTGTAATGAGTCGGGCAGCAATATTTGTGGTAGTTGTAGACGGTGGAGGGAGCCCTCGCTGAGACCCGAGTAAAGTGCATTACAGTAATCAAGCCAAGAATAGATCAAAGCATGTATAACTTGTTGTAAATCAGCAAATGATAAAAATGACCTAACTGCATCAAATATAACCCAAAGATTCCTCGCAGTCTGATTAATATTGTTTGACAGACTGCCAATATTAGTAGCAAGAGAGCTGATGGAATGTGGGTGATTGAACAAAGTGACCTCAGACTTCTCATCGTTCAGTTTAAGAACGTTTTGGAGTCCTCTTGAGGGACATTTCATTTTTGAAATATATTCCTTTAATAACCCTGATTCTGGGTCAGAGCTATTAAATAACTATAATATGTATTATATCTGTAATGTAGACATTTAATCAAGCACATTTTGCCCATTAAGTGAGATCATTTTTTATCTCAGCTACGATGTCCCCAAGACCTGACTCCACTGATGTAAATGTATTAGCCTGTTGTTGTACCTTACTGAGGATGCCACACTTGAGATATTGTTGTATGCTTGTCTGCTTGTTTGTGACCTCACACATGATGCCACATGTTCAGATATGGTAGGTTATTAATAGAACTGTAAAACACGATGATCGATCTGGGTCGAGCCGGCTGCCTTAGATGAAATGCCGTGGACCTCCCCCACACCTTCCGAGGTGAACGATTAGAGCCGCTGACGAAAAGAGGATGCATGGAGGTCAGCAGTGCATTGGGTGTATTTGGGCAATTTATTTTAGTGTATTCACTTTCTTCCTCAGCTCAGGTCTTAAATGTTAGATGCGGTTAAGTTTCGGCCTTTTCTCCACAGTGCTCACATTTCACTAGGCAGTCTGTCAAGGACTTTACTTTTGGGAATTTACAAAAGTAGGCAGACAATCGCAAATGAGATATTTATTGATTTAAAACAGGACAGAAAAGAACATTAAATTGTAGTATTGTCCACTACTTGATCTGTCTTACATGGTCATCTCCCTGAGATCATGCTCTAATGTAGCAGCAGCCACATCTAATGGTGAAACGAAAGTTACTGTGGCATCACTGAATAAAGTCCCACTAAGAAAAGCAAGCACTGGCCTGAATAATATTTAACTGTGCTTGGAGCAGACTCACAGAAAACGCTGGACTTCATCTTTTGGTCTGTCCTGGCTGGAGTAAAGCCACTGTGTTCAGTGTATTTTGTCCCAGGACAGACCGACAGCACTGCCCGTGTAAGGTATATCTCCTGCTGAAGGATTAGACACACAGTAGATAGATTAGAGGCAAACAGACGAAAAACATCTCGAAACGTCTCAAAGACTCTAAAACACAGTCCATCTCTATTACACACTTATACATTTAAGTAGCAGAATCAGTATCATATTTCCCAAAATATAAAATCAATTATCATACATAAACATAGACAGGAGAAATGTCAGATTGACAGGGGAAAAATCAAATAGGAGATAAGGCAAAGAAAAGCTATAAAATAAATACAATCAAGGTAATGTACTCACCTCATTGCCTCACACTTGCTTCTGTTGTCAGTAACCTTGGAGATGAAATAGCTGTCTACAGCAATGTAGGCTACCAAATTTTGGCTGCTGGCTGACAAATAATCCGGAACACAATTATAATATACTCTATAATACTGTCAAAGTGCTGACTGGACACTCCCTCAACTTGGTGAATAATAACCTGGCATTGAGGTCCATAATAAGCTCAGCCCTCTTACCCCGCTGCCTCTTGACCTTATGGCAACCTTGGCATTACCCAGGTGGAACCAATGCCAGATGATTACAGAACAATCAATTAGCCAACCTACCGCAGCTGTTGATTGGTTGTTGCAGCACCTGTCGGCTGCAAAGTTACAAGATAAATAGCTGCGGGAAAGCAGCATGCCTTTATCCCAGCACAACATTTTCCCAGGACTCACAACAGAATGACGCATAAAGGAAAATGGGGAAGTGCTAGTGTGCACTTGGCCGCAGCTGTTATTCTGGTGTGTTATTTGGCACAAATGATAGATTGTCATCGGTTTAAAAAAAACACAAAGACGAGGAGGGCGGAAAGAAGCCGATGCAGCCAAACTGTTTGGTCTCCAAGAGGGGACAGTTGTGTTCGGGAAAGCTTTTGAGAATGGTTCAGCCCTTGAGTCACAAATCATAAATGGGACCAAGAAGTCCTCCTCAAACGCTGGTGCGGAGAATGAAGCTGCATATCAAGCGGACTTTACGGGTAACTAAAGAATCTGCGGTCTTTAACTGTACTGAATTGCGACTGTTCACTTAAACTTCAATCAACTGAATTTGAGACATTCTCAGTTTAAAGACATGTAAAAAATAATTACAATGGGCTGTAACTACTACTAACTTTAATGTTCCCCGTCAGGGTGGTCAAGAGGACAATGGCAAGATATGGCTTCCAAAGAAGAATCATGGAGGCGCATGGCATCTTCTCTCCAGTGTGGTGGGGGCCAGTTGAAGTTCAGAACAGTGGGACCAGGTGCTTCACAGTTTGAAGTGGAACAAGGTACTTTAATACAGTTGACTTAGCTTTTCTGTCAACGCTACTATGTAGGTATTCCCACCGATGATTGCAGTCGTTTTGTTTCCTCCACAGGAAAAGCTCCTCCAATGCCACTGTCCCAGGTCCCTTTCACCTGTGGCTACAGTATGCAGAGAAACGCCCTTGCACTTGTTATGTTGGTTCCCTATGATGGCTGCAACGTGGTTCAAAGGGTACTGTTCACTGAAATTCAAGATGTTGCAGCTCCCAAATGGTGGGAAGCATTGACAATTGGTGGTTAATCTTGGCAAAACAAAAAATTCCTGTGGCATAACAAGAGCTAAACTGATTTGTATAAATCAGCTGGTGTTGACAAAGAGGATTTTCAGCTTAATCCCCCCCCCAATGTATAGTAAACTGTGGAAGTTGGCTCTTGGATTGGCCCAAATAGGCTTTTAGATATGTTTAATGGAGTATTTTAGACTACTTGCTGATTGAAGCAAATCTGCAGACTAAGCACTAATGTCAGTTGCAGTCCCAGTGTAACCTTAGACTGCTTTGTGTAATGCCTAGAGTTCTGATTTTTGTCTTCTCTTCCCAAGGGTGGAAGTTATGTGCTCCCAATGCGTTGGAAGGGAGTTCCAGTCTCCCTCTGGTGTCCTACAACTACTGCCCCATACACCACTGCAAAGCCAGCAGCCACAGCTCCTCTGCCAGTGATTCCTTCTCCTGTATACCCATCTTATGTCCCTCCCTTTTCTTGGGTCTACCCTAAGCCTCTACCAGCAACTGCTGAATCCATGACTAAGTCACTGCAGTTTGCTCCATATATGCCTTTTATGCAGACCAAACCACAGATCCCCCTGACCCAATCACTGCCAGCCCAATACCCAAATTTTCCTCCCCAAATTCCATCTACGCCATATCCGACCCCTAATCCAAAAACCACAACGGAGACTAAACCAGAGATCCCCCTGACCCAATCAATGCCAGCCCAATACCCAAATTTTCCTCCCCAAATTCCATCTACGCCATATCTGACCCCTAATCCAGAAACAACAACGCAGACTAAACCACAGATCCCCCTGACGCAATCACTGCCAGCCCAATACCCAAATTTTCCTCCCCAAATTCCATTTACACCTTATCCTCCTTTTGTCCCTCTCTATCCCCAATATTTGACCTCTAAGCCAGAAACAACAAAGCAGACAAATTACTGCTAATAAAACACACATCCTCGTGATTCATCGCTACTGGGCCATCACCCACTTCTTCCTCCAAACTTCTATTTACACCAGATCATCCTTATTCCCTTTTTAATGTCTAGCCTGCTGAAACTGTTTCAATAAATTGATTGACATCATAATTGGCCCTGTCAAGGTATTTGTACTTTGAAACCTGCTGACTCCCAGAGAGAATTTCAACTGTGGGAATGTTGGCACTCTTGATTGCAGGCTTACATGTAAGTGGTATTAGGTGTGTAGAGATGTACAGTCTATATTGCAAAAAGGTCTTCTCTCTTGGGTGAGAGGAGCATGTTTTGGGTGGGTTTTAATAGCCCCTAGTTTGTCAGTGGGCCTCTGACAGGGCTGTTGGCCCTTGACCACATGGTAGCACCAGCTCACCAGTTTCTTGGTAGGAGTCTCAAACTTGAAGACATTTTGTTGGCATCATGGCTGAAAGGACATAACTGTCATTCCAGTGCTGTTAATGAGAAATTTGACAACTCAACTTCTAGCATTAGGATCTAATAAAACGGCACAACTTAAATTGTGCCACAGCTATTACAGAAGCAAACTGTGGGGCATCAGTGCATGTGTTGTGTGTACATCTCTCTGCTTTAGTCACAGGATACCAAAGGAGTCAGCATGACCAAATATTACACTTGGTCATGAGTGTTCAAACTGGCTTGGTCCTTAAGTAGGATTACCTGTAGAACTAGCTATTACACAATCTTGAACCTACAGAGCAGTAAGGGTCATCCTAAATCTATAAAGGAAAAGAACCTCAGTGTAAACAAATGGAATATCCTAAGAGTTAAATAGGGAAGCTGAAAGTCAATGAGAATGTTGTTGCCTACACAACCTTATCATACTTCAGCAGTTAATAATGCTACTGTAGTGGTGACAAAACATACAAAAAGGCTTCATACAGTATTAGCTGTTGGAATTAAACTGAAGCTCTGGGGGAAAATATTACGCCAATTCCTTTAAATGATGTACTAATTCTTTACATGTCTGCAAAAACAACTGTAGAAACATAAGATAAAAGGGGTCCTGTGTCGACAGCCATTCATGTAAATTCGGTATTGATATAAACATAACTGTACAAACTTTACATTTTGGATTGTCACCTCAACTCTCTATCAGCTGCGTTATTTTAGTGGGAGAGGACCTTGGGCATGGCAGGCGAACGTTTCAAAAATTCAGATTTCTCTCTAAAGCAATTAAACACTCATAAAACTGTTGATTCACCGTCATGTCTGTGAAGGCATTTGAGGTTTTTCGGTCGTTACCAAATAAACTACTGGGTTGGCTGCTTCCCGTTTGGTGTTGGAGTGTTGCTAGAGATGGTTCACGGACTTGTCGAGCAGCATTTGGCAAAAGCGTTCGATAAGACAATTAGTTTTACTGTTATTGCTAAGAGCATTTGTCAAACGTATTGTTACTTAGTTGGTGAAACAGATCTGTTTTTATAGGAAAATGCAGTTTTATTGTTTTATGTGTAAGATATATATGTTTTACTGCTGCTCAAATATTGCCTAAGCTGAAACAGTTCATTCTATTTTCATGGCTATTTGTATCATGTCAAAGTATATGGAATGCCATTTCATTCAATATTAAATAAATACATAAATATGCCTTCTCAGTGCAAGGCCCCACCGACAGGTGGTCGGTGAGATCTGCCCTGAGTACCTCAAGTCTCTGGATGTTGTGGGGCGGTCTTGGTTGACACGCCTGGGGTGTTGGTCCCTCTGTTTAAGAAGGGGGACCAGAGGGTGTGGTCCAACTACAGGGGATCACACTCCTCTGACAGAGTACTGGAGAGGAGAATTCGGCCGATGGTCGAACCTCGGCTTCAGGAGGAACAATGCGGTTTTGGTCCCGTTCGTGGAACACTGGACCATCTCTATACCCTCGCTGGAGGGTTCATGGGAGTTTGCCCAACCAGTCCACATGTGCTTTGTGGATCTGGAGAATGCATTTGACTGTGTCCCTCGCGACGACCTGTGGGGGGTGCTCTGGGAGTATGGGGTCTGGAACCCTCTGCTAAGGGCTGCCCGGTCCCTATTTGACTGGAGCAGGAGTTTGGTTCGCATTGCCGGCAGTAAGTCAGACTTGTTCCCGGTGAATGTGGGACTCCGGCAGGGCTGCCCTTCGTCACCCGTTCTGTTCATTATTTATATGGACAGGATTTCTAGGCCCAGCCATGGGCTGGAGGGAGTCCGGTTTGGGGACCACAGGATTTCACCTCTGCTTTTTGCAGATGATGTTGTCCTGTTGGCTTCATCAAACCAGGACCTTCAGCGTGCACTGGGACGGTTTGCACCCAAGTGTGAAGCGGCAGGGATGAGAATCAGCACCTCCAAGTCCGAGGCCATGGTTCTCAGCCGGAAAAGGGTGGCTTGTCCCCTTCAGGTTGGTGGAGAGCCCCTGGCTCAAGTGGAGGAGTTTAAGTATCTTGGGGTCTTGTTCACGAGTCAGGGAAGGACGGCGCGGGACATCGAAAGGTGCATCGCCGTATCTTCTGCAGTGATGCGGTCGATGTAACGGTCTGTTGTGGTAAAGAAGGATCTGAGCTGCAAGGCGAAGCTCTCCATTTGACAGTCGATCTACGTTCCTACTCTCACCTATGGTCATGAGCTTTGGGTCATGACCGAAAGGACAAGATCCCGGATACAGGTGGCCTAAATGAGTTTCGCAGGGTGGCTGGGCACCTCCTTTAGAGATAGGGTGAGGAGTTCGGTCACTCGGGAGGAGCTCAGAGCAGAGCCGCTGCTCTTCCACATCGAGAGGAGTCAGCTGAGGTGGCTCGGGCATCTGTGCTGGATGCCTCCTGGACGCCTCCCTGGGGAGGTGTTCCGTGCATGTCCAACCGGGGAAAACCTAGAACACGCTGGAGGGACTATGTCTCTCGGCTGGCCTGGGAACGCCTCGGTATTCCCCCGGAAGAGCTCGAGGAAGTGTCTAGGGAGAGGGAAGTCTGGGCGTCTCTGCTTAGACTGCTGCCCCCGCGACATGGCCCCGGATAAGCGGATGGATAAATATGCCTATGCAATTAAATGAGTCAGTATGGTTCAATAAATAAATAAATGGCTTTTTATTTCATTGGATTTTTATTTCAAATAACCACATTTATGTATTTCATGGGACTATTATTCTGTCTTGTTTTCAAACTGCAAACTGGCCTCCATCTTCTCTGAGCCTGTGTCCTGCAGCTCTTCATTTGAATATAAGAAATGGAAATGTGTCGTTATGAAATAGTCTCATGATATAAATAAATTAATGTCATTATTAAATAGTCCCATGATATAAATAAATGTGGCATTATGAAATAAAAGTCCAATCAAATAAAAAGCTATTTATTTATTGAACCATACTCATTTATTAACTTCATAGGTGTATTTATATATATATATATATATATATATATATAAATTGAATGAAATGGCATTCCACAGACTTGAACCAACATACACCTCAAAATACTGCAATGCAAGCAGTAACAAGAGAGCTTCTTTCTCAATGTTACTGTAATGTTTTTGAGGTGCATTAAACTTCTTCGAGAAATAACAGATGGGATGATTGATACCATATGCATCAGTCTGCAGCAACAGAGCACCAGCCCCCTTGTTGCTAGCATCCACCTCCAGTTTGAAGGGGTGTGTCGTTGGGGCTGCAAGGACAGGTGTGCTGCAGAGGAGAGCTTTGCACAACTCAAAAGCACGTCGACAAGCGGGGGACCAGGCGAAGGGTATTTTGACACTAGTTAGGTTAGTGAGAGGGACAACAACATTAGCAAAATTCCTACAGAAACTTCCGTAATACCCAACATCCCCAGACGTGGCTAAATTTAGGGTCAGATTGTGTCTGAGTAGACCACAACATCATCAAGGTAGACTTCACAGTTTTTCACCTGAGCTAACACGGTGTGCATTAACCGCTGGAATGTCGCAGGTGCATTACGAAGACGGAAAGGCATCACCGTATACTGAAGGAAACTATCTGGGGTAACAAAAGCCGAAAACTCAGACGCACGAGGGGTTACTGGGACTTGCCACTAACCTTTGACAAGTTTCTAGGGCTGCAACAATGAATCGATAATCGATAAAATTATTAAAAGAGTTGGCAAAGAATTTCATTTTCGATTCGTTGTCGCGCGATTATTACGCCACTCAATAAGACGTGGAGGTGTTTGAGTATAAAATAAGTGGATGAGCGCGAAGCAGAAATAGAAAAAACAGCCGAGCGGAGGTAGAGGAAAGACCCTCGGAGAGACCTGTTGAGGTGGAATAATTTTGTTATACTGACATTAAGATGCATCAAATATATTCTTTAGTAATAATCATTTTGCTGTGTGTGTCAGGCTGCAGTTAACTTCCCTTGTGTCTGTGTGGGTGTTGTGAAACCCTTTTATTACCCCCATAGACATAGATAGGAAACAGATCCCTTAATGATAACGGAGAGCCTCAGTGCATGAGTAAATATAACTAACATAAGTAACTTTGTCAGAAAAGAAAGAGGCTCTATTGGGATCCCTGGGAAGAGTGTTTTTATTCCCAGACGCTTCTGGGATTTAAATCCTGCCAGGATTCAAAACTGAACAAAAAGATCTGAAAGGTTGAAACTAAGTGTTCGAAAACTCAAAATCTTGCAAAAAGAAGTTTTGTAAGATCAAAAAATAAGATTTGAAAGCTTGCAAAATGTAAAAAAATAAAATGCTAATCGTCTGAACGAGGGATTATCGCATATTATTGACGCTTTCATGAGGGGTAGAAATATACATAATCAGACCAGACTGCTTCTAGACTTGCTTGACTATCGAGATAACATTGGAATATGTTCAGAAACAATGGTACATCTGTTCTGGCAATGTCCCTATGCCATCACTTTCTGGAAAGGTCTATTATTAGTTGTTTCTGTATTAATGACCCTATTTGTGTGTTCTTACTGTTTGTATCGGAAAGATTTAATAAAGTTATTAAAAAAAGCCTTGTGGCCAGAGAGCCATGCATCCTGTTTGCGTATCCTGTGCACTTTCGTCACTGGCGGAGCAGTCGGTCAATCCCACCTTTCCAGTAAATACGACGTGTGACTGGACTGTACGTCAGCAGACGGCAGAGCATTGGCCAAGAGCAGAAGGCCCTCCCTCCGGGCTCTTTCTTAAGTTACGAGGTTACGAAGCTTCGTTTCCGCTCACTCTGAGTTTCAGAGCTTCAGAGCTTCGGAGCGGAGCTGCGGGACAACGCCGCCACAAACCACGTGAGTCGTAAGCTCGCAGCAAAGCAAAGCGGGTGTTGTAAACTCAGCTCGGAAAAACTAGTCTGCAGTAGGAGTGCAAATGTAGTGTAATGTAATAAGTTTCGCCCTTTCGAACCTCAGTTTTCAGAGTTTCCAAACTTTTTGTCACACATTCGCACACCAGTTTCCAGATCACCATTTACAAGGTTTCAAATCTGGAAAACAAACTACACTGGGAGACCAGTGGCAAATTCCAAACTCTGAAAAATTGTTTACGCAACATCGTAAAAAACATGTTGCAGTTCTGAAGAAGGAAATCTCAAAAACAACATAATGTTTGCAGAGATATTTTTATTTTTTTACATTTTGCAAGCTTTCAAATCTTATTTTTCGATCTTACAAAACTTCTTTTTGTAAGATTTTGAGTTTTCAAACACTTAGTTTCAACCTTTCAGATCTTTTTGTTCAGTTTGAATCCTGGCAGGATTTAAATCCCATAGACACTGGCTGCAATGCTGGAGGAGATGACGGTCACCAGCTGTGAATCAACAGGGGAGAGCAAATCCACGGCGCCTCGTCCAACTCTGTTTGACCAGTTAGACAGCAGCATGGTCTCATGTTTACTTTGTGTAATCCTAAAGTCAGTGACTTCTTTTTTGGACGAACTGCAGCTGCCTGCGAGCATGCTGTAAGTTTCTGAAGGAAGAGAACCCGCGTACACGCATTTTTGATATTCTAATTGTAAAGTGAATTCATCTTAAAGGAAGATGAAGTCTCTAGTTGTTTTTTGTCTTGCAAGAAAAGATCTCGCTAACAGACCTGTAACGTTGTTCTGAAGCGCACGGCGGAGGCAGAGAAATCAGTACGACCCAAGTCATCCAAGGTGTGTGGCAGCATTTCACACTAAATAAATCGCAAAGGTGTGTTAAGTGTAAGATATGCAAAAGCGACAGGGAGTGAGAGCGCGTGAGTCTGTGTGTGTGTCTGAGTGTGAGAGTTTGAGAGTGTGTGCTTCTCAGAGGTGGCTAGTAGCGAGTTACATTTACTCCGTTACACTTACTTGAGTAACTTCTTGAAAAAAATGTACTTCTAAGAGTAGTTTTACTGCACCATACTTTTTACTGGTACTTGAGTAGATTTGTGAAAACTATGCTTTATTTTTGCCAGAGAGATGCCGTCAGTGCATCTACCACATGACTCTGTTTCACCAATCAGACGTAGCGATGCAGTCACATGACCACACAAACTGTAGCAGCAAATATACATCTTTTTGTGCCCTTTATTTAAAAAAGCCAATGTATTTGGCAGATGTAAAGCAGACATGTGTATGTTTTTTGTGTTAGTCCATTGGTTTTTTGTTTTAAATTACTTTAACAGCTCAGGATGTTCAAGGAGCAACCTGTTTGTGCACTTTCTGAAGAGTTTTTGCACCGTCAATTCTGTTTTTGAATAAAAGGGTTGGAAATGAATGCTTTTTTTAAAATCCGATTAATCGACAGGTTAATCAATTATCAAAGTAATCGTTAGTTGGTGCTCTACAAGATTCGTAACAAACGGAACGGAACCAACTCTGTCGACACAATCTTCCATACAGGACAGAGGGTAACAATCGGCTCTGGTAACGCTGTTCACCTTTCTGAAATCTGGACAGAACGGTGGCGTTTGGTCTGACTTGGGCACCAGAAGGCACGGGGAACTCCAGGCACTGGAGCTGGGAACAGCTAATCAGTTCTCCACGAGATAATCCACCTCTTTTTTTTTAAGAAGCACGCACTTTGTAGGATTAAAACGGTAAGCAGCTGTTTGATGGGCAGGTGATTATCAACATCAGTGTTGTGAGATATGTTAGAATAAAACAAAAACTGCTTTGCTGTTTTGAACTTGCCTTGATATTGAACTAGAATGCTTTTTAATGCCACAAGAATTACGCCATATTGATTATTGAAGATGTTTAACTATCTTTGAGTAGAGTGATAGTTTCCATTAAAGTGATGAGTGCATAAGGTCAAATTATAATAAGAGATGTTTTCGTGTATTCTATATTAAATACAAAACAGGATGTGCTGCAGCGCTCTAGAAAGCTGACAGCTGTATGCGACAACAGTTCAATGGGAAGTTCAGGCGGCGTGTGGTCAACTCGAGTAGGTCAAGATAGGGAAGCGAGAGTTCAACTTGCAGGGGTCGAGGAGTCGAGATGGAGGTGACAGCCGGCATGTGGTTTTAACAGATGCACTGAAAAAACCCTTTAGATAGTAAGATGGAGAAAAACCCATTTAGGCCACCTGTTTGTATGTATTGATGATATCTAGGGGAGAGGTAGCTATGACAGAGTAGGGCAACTAATTAGAAGGTTGTTCTCTAGGGTTGGAGAAGGATGACATCACCAAGCTGTTGACCAATCGGGGAAGCTATGCCGAGAACCGTGGCCTCTCCTCTGCCTGATGTCGACCAATTAGATAGTTGCACATTTCCATTTAAAATCTTGTGTAAGGCTAAAGTTAGGCATCTCTCTTGGAGTTCTGCAGCTAACCACAGATCGGTGGTCTGTGAAGTTCAAACTGAGAGTGTCCGTGTACACGCATGAATTTGGTCTTCTGAACTGTAATAAATCTTTGTTAAATTGAGAACTACGTTTCAGCCTGATTCCTGTCCTGCAATAAAGAACACGCCTACAGAGAGAACAGTAGTACAGGACAGAGTGTCTGAGAACAGAGTGGGATGACCTTTAATCCATCGAATATCTGCTTGTGCAAGAACATCAAGGTGCTGCACGTGAGCAGGTAAGTTCTCAGGATCTCAGTGTTTTGCAGCCGTGAACCAGGAGAGCTGCTTGCACGTAGGTTATCACTTTCAGGCGAGTATAGTGAGGGGACTGCAGGGACAGCGGTGACCGTGGTAATGGCGGCCGGTCTGTCAGAGAAGGAGGCGGTTGAAGTATGGATTCAACATATTCACAAGGCAAACCCGTGTCTTTCTTTTACCATCTGAGGTACCGACAACGTAGTCGTGTCACTTAGCTTTTGCTCAATCACATACGGTCCGCAGAAGTGGAGATTGGGAGGAGGGCCAAAACTCTGTCACCAGCCCAGAAATCTCTTTTAACAGATTGTTCGTCATAGTGTTCTTTCATTTTGTCCTTTGGAGGCAGCATTTGGGATTGACGAGGATGGACAGGATCAGGAATGAGTCCATCAGAGGGACAGCTCATGTTAGATGTTTCGGAGATAAAGCCAGAGAGGCCAGATTGAGGGGGTTTGGACATGTTCAGAGGAGAGACTGTGAATATATTGGTAGAAGGATGCTGAGGTTGGAGCTGCCAGGCAGGAGGTCTAGAGGAAGACCAAAGAGGAGATTTATGGATGTAGTGAGAGAGGACATGAAGTTAATTGGTGCGAGTGAAGAGGATGCAGAGGACAGGGTTAGATGGACAGGGTTAGTCGCTGTGGCGACCCCTGAAAGGAAACAGCCGAGAGGAAAAGAAGAAGCTGTCGAGGTAGGCCGCAGCCTCTCCTCTCTCCGAGTTGGTTGATGAGAGGAGATTCGCCAGAGACCTTTAAAATCCACACGTTTATTTCACAGCACAGCAAGTACAGATAGATTTGGAGACACCACGCAACCATCTCAGGCTTCTGTTCCCCGTGATGTCTGAAGCTAAGACACCAAAACCCATGGTTATATTCTACCCCCTCGTCACACAACATTCAGTACTTTTCGCAGCTTGTTATCTCAGCATGCCTGTGTTCACTTTGGCCTTGGTCTAATCCTTCTCCCACTTCCTCTTATCTTAATCTTCAGTTTGTTACATTCTGGGATGCCGTCACAGCTACTGGCATGAGATGTGGCAGGAGTCAGACATTTACAGAGACACATATCTTAAATAAGGGGTGCCACAACACAAGCGAGCCATCATAATAACCCAGCTCAAGTTTCCATATCCACAGGACCCACACAGTCCAGAACAACGTGCTCCAAATGCTCTCTCAGCACCGGAATGGGCTGTAACGGAGCAGGAGGAATGACTTGGTTGGCCTTTCCAGTGATCTGGCACACGTGACATGAGCGGCAGAAGCTGGCGACATCGGACTTCAAGCCTGGCCAGAAGAAATAACGAAGAATGCCGTGGTAAGTTTTCGTAATTCCTAAGTGACCAGAAACATTATCAGGTGCAAGACTAAGTATAGGGGGTTGAAAATGCTGGGGTACCGCTGACTGCTGGACCGAATCCCACCCTAAATCACCAACAACGGGAGGGTGCCAGTTACGCATCAAAAGGCCATCCACGACCATGTACGCACAGGGGGTCATACAGCTGAATACACTTACTAATATACCCTGCAATCACCACAATACTGTCATCTCTGAAGCCAAATGAGTACAAGGAGCTCTCAGCTAGATCATAGAACAGTCAGGTAGCATCACAAGATTGTTTAAAGACATGCTTCCACACACAAACGAAGCCACCAAGGACCTACTGGGATTTGAAGCCAGGATCTTCTGTTTACTGCACAGGCACTTTGACCAACTAAGCCACGGCGCCGTCCACTTTGCCGTTTTGAGGGAAAACAGGATAAAAAAGGGATGAGCACTGGGAGTCTAGGGAGGTTAAGGGTCAAAGTGGCACTAGTCAAATAAGGTCATAGAGGTCCATGCTAAGGCTGTTGTGGCCAAACTGGTCGAGCAGGAGGTCTCAAGCATCAATGGCTTTGTGTTTGTCAGCCAGCTCAGGTTATATGTTTGTTTTGTTTTAATTCCGTCGGGTTTTCTCCTGGATGCCATATACTCTTTGGAATAGACCAAAAACTTCCTGCCTCTTTCAGAGGCTACCTGACCCTAACAGGAGCTCTACACCTGAAGTTTGGAGGAGCTCCTGCAGGTCCAGCAGGGACAGGAAACACAGAAGCCACTACAGATCTGGGGAAGGCTCTGGCTATTCAGACGCTTGTTTTCAACTGCTCTGATCAGCTGGACTTTATTGCTTTGGGAACGTTTCTCAAAGGACCGGCCAGGTGAGAAGCAGTTACTAAAGTGTCACAATATAGAAAGTTCTGTAGCTGCTCATCTACAGCACTGAAGTATGTTCTACATAATTAAGTTAATGATGATGTCAATAACTGAAATTCTGAAAGTGACCGAGTTTGCTGCAAATACAATTTGGAATCAACTTTTAACTGAGTACTTTTCTATTACGAAGTCCTCACTTTTGTCTCTGTGTTGTCTTCTATCTCATGTGCATTCACATGTTTTGTGTCTTCCTCCTGCAGGTGACGACCATGATGTTTGAGGTTCAAGACTTGGCAGTGGCATCTCCAGCCACAGTGTCTCTCTGCAGAATGGTCCACCTGGAGTCCAGTATTCTGGGCCTCATCCCTTTTACAGAGTGCTGGCTGAAGCAGGTCCCTGAAGCTGGACCTGGAGCAGCTCGACTCCCTGTTTGCCAGGTTCCTGCAGGTGAGAGGGGAGACATAACTGAAACAGGGAATATAGTAGATTATGATAGGATAAACAATGTACTGCTTCACATTTGTTACATCAGCATTTTATTAAGGGTAGAAAAATAGACAACAAAGAGGGGATTCTCCTCTCTGAGGTTTATGATTCAAAAATGAGCACATGTGCATGTGTGTCTACCTCCATGGTCATAGCATTGCAGCATAGAGGCAGAGAATGACCCCTGACAAACTGGAAGTCTCAGGGAAACCCCGATTTGTTTCCATTTGCCCCGCCCTTCCACCTGCGCCGGCCCTGCGGCTGAGAGCGAGCGGACGGCCAGGAGAAGCCATTCTAGAGGAGCTCCACCCTTCTTCACTCTCCTTTTCTGTATCTTCCTGCTCCTCCTTTGCCTGCAGCATCGCTGTCTCTCGGCGAGGGCAAAAGGATAATAAAACATCCCTGAAGTTAAATATTTATTACCCCCACAATGAAAGTAAAGCTGCATAAACAGGCATGCACACAGTGAAACATAGGGATGCCTCTGCTAACAATGAGAAGAGGCAAGCAAAATAAACGAAACCGTGTTCCGGCTTCATGAAAATAGACAATTGAAAGCCTCAAGATGTCCACGAGGTAGCAGAGTAACACATGTACACAGAAAAAGCAACCCACAGCTAAATATATAAGCATGTATGTCAGTGACGCGTATTGTAATAGCCAAGTGGAGAAGAAGGGTTACATAGGCTGTGTCCGAAATCACACCACTCATATAGGCCACTATAAAGCGAGGTCACCATTTTGTAGTGCTGTCTGAATGTTCAGTGAGACTCATTATACCCTATACAGTGGACTCAACGTTTCCCAGAATGCATTGTTAAAAGTATTGTACAACCAATGGTCACTAACCAAGCGATTATACCACAATGCATTACGCTGAAAGAAAAATGGCAGACAGACAAGAGGAGTAGTTTGTTTTTCCTTCTGGCGACAGGCACAAGACCAATTCACGATTTGTGGCGCGAAAATAATATGTGTAATAAATTGAGTGATATGAGCAGCGCATTACAACACACAGTACTTTGAGTACTTCTTAAAATAAATTGTGAAATATAAGCTGAGTGTGATATTATGTATTTATCATAAAAATGCATGACGGATGGTCTGCCAGCTGACATTGATCAGGCACGTTTGAATTGTGCGACAGCAATGATGTGATTAACGGTGCAGAGAAAATGATCCGAGTAGTGTCCGAAAGGGCTATTTTCCTTTTGCCGATGAGCTCACTATATAGTCTTCTACATAGACCTCCCTAGATAGAGAGTAGGGAAGATGATTTTCGGACACAGCCGGTGAGTTCGTTTGTCAGTTCGTCCCCAGTTGCTGTGTTGGATCTGTCTTACCAGTCATTTGGCTTTATGCCTGCCTGTTACCTGTTAGTCGCCTGTCTACCTGCATCCCTGCATACCTGCCTGCCTGCCTGTTACCTGTTTGCCTCTCGTCTTCCACCCAGTAAGACAATTATTAAGCACTCAAGTCATCATACTCCATCGGCTGCGTCTGCGTTTGGGTCCTTTTCCTGTTGCCTGTTTGCCAATACACAACAGTACATGTTTTACTGCTTTACAAAGAGAGTCTCTTCCCCTTTTATTGGTATGTTGTTTAGTTACAAAGATATCATCATGTTTCATCAATGTCTTGCAATATATCACCTGTTGAAGACTCACCATTATGTCTACTGAACAGTAAGTTAACTTGTAATTCCCAACCCTAGAAAATATATGCAGTTTGGAATATAGCAACTGATGCATGTAAACCAGTCGCCTGGACGTTCAAAGCATCAACATCCTGAACTTGTACTGTCTCATGTGTCTGTTCAGGGCGTGCAGATCTAATATTGGCCGCAAACCCCCTTCTTTGGGACATCGAATAGAAACCGCTCTGGCTCTGCTCTAACGGTACTATCCGAATAGCTCCCTTGTTTGGAAAAGAGGTGAGCTCCTCCCGCAAAACCTGGGCTTTTCCTCCCTGGGCACGCGACTGTAATATCCCGGGGTGGGGTGGATGCAAACTGGAGGACTGGAGAGTCTCCCAGTTTGATGGCCCAAATGTCTGTTGATCTCGGTCTGCCAGCAGGCCTGGCGGCCTCGCCGGAGTGCCGAGCTGAACAGGCGAGCTGGGCTGCAACAGCGATTATTACGCCCGCTGCAGCTGGCAGCCTGGCTCGCTGTACCACGTGTGGAGTCTGTTCCTCTCTTACTTTCATATTGATTTGTTTTTGTTTTCTCATTAACAAATGTGGCTGCGCCCTCGGCCCCAGGCCTGGATGCGCGGTATAAAACATTTTCATAAAAGATTTTACTGGGGGGGAAGGACGCTGGTGTGTGCTTGTGTGACCCTGCTGGGGCTCCACAGAGCTCTCTGCAGGTCTGAGCTTCCTCTGCTTTACATGGCTGAGAACTGTGAGTGCCTGGAACATGCCCACTTCAACTTGCTCAGAACCAGAACATCTTTCGGGGGGGACAAAGCAGGCGTCTGGCTGGGCCCGCCATCCCTCCCCGATAACAGCGCACTATGTTGCGAGTCTCTTCTTCTTGGCCCCCGAAGTGACAGGAGGTGCAGCTTGGTCTCCTGGTGTCACACTGGCAGCAAAGGGCTTCCTAGCCCACGCAGGGAGGGGGCGGTGCTTTCCTGGGCAGGCATAGTCGCAGCGCCTCACCTTGGCTCTTCTTTTCCTCGCACCGCTTCTGCGTCGAGGCTACCGCCGGGCCGAATAGGCCATTCGGATCCACAGGAACGTCGAGGAGCTGCGTCTTCTCCTTCTGAGAAAGGCTCAGCAGGTTTAGCCACCTAGCCCTCTCCTGAGCGACCATCAGGGCCGTGGCTCTCCCCGAGGCCTGGACAGCACATCTGTGAAGACGCAGCCAGAGGTCCGTCACCACGCACAGTTCATCCCACAGGGCCGGGGTGGGTGAGAGATGTCAGTTTAATATTTTCGAGATGTTGTTTTGCTTGGAAGCTGACGGCCACCGTACAATTGGCTTTCGAGCTGAAATAGCTCAGCTGGGAGAGCGTTAGACTGAAGATCTAAAGGTCCTTGGTTCAGTCCCGAGTTTCGACAGATGTCTGTGCTTTAGGTACACATTGCATCGATGCTAACAGCTAGCTGAATGTGGCCTTTCTCCCTTCCTACCTACACGTGTTCACATAGCTTTCCTGCGACTTAACTCCTGCCATTGCACCTTTGTTTTTTGGGGGTTTTTTATTGACCAAAAGTGAACAACAACATACAGAAATCTCCTAGGGGAAAAGAATATACAAGCATAAGTGTTGTTTATGTAAAAAATGGAATAGTTTGGTATGGTATAGTTTAAGCAGAGGGAAAACAAAAAAACAAACCAAAAGAAGGAAAGAAAGACAGAAAGGGGGCCTACTTAAGAACCACAAGTCAGAGTCGAAAGGCTGGAAATAATAAAGTTGACATTTTTTTGGAGAGACACAAAGGGAGATTAGTCAAAACAACAGTTTCCATGAAACACTACACAGTTTTTTTTGCAATTTTTAAATCTGATACTGATGAATCTATATTATGCATATAGAAGAGGATGTGTGGCAAGGTAAGAGGGGATCATATCGATCTTAAGTGACAGCCAGTTATGAAGCTCGGACCAGAATCTATTGGACACGGGGCAAAAAAACCATGTGTTCCAGAGTCTCATTAGTCCTCTCACAAAATGCACAAGGGTCTACATCAAATTTGAATATTTTTCTAAGAAAGTCAGCGACCGGATATATCTTATAAATTATTTTAAAATTAGTTTCTTTCCCTTTTGGGGAAATGGGCCATTTAATGAATTTAAAATGTTTTTTTGTACGGACAATGCAGCCATATTCGGAATCTGTACACACAATCCTTTGTTATAATCAGAAAACAATTTAGATTTCAAAGCATCATTAATACATTTATTATTACATTTATTGTCAACTCAATTCTAATTATTGATAACTAGGTTCGGTAAATTTAGTTGGGGTCTTATTCTTGTACATAACAATGTGTTTTGAATGGACTGTGTTAATGGTACAGGTATTGCTTTACAGATCTTATTGTATTCTGTATACGTACAGTTTAAGTTATATTTGTCTAAGAAACCATTATATTCCAACAAGATACCATTATCATCCATGACATCATTAACAAACACAATGGCCTTTTCATACCAATCGTACCTGAACAATGATTTTCTATTGATTATAATGACCTTATTGTTCCATAAGGTGGATCCATGTGGAGTAAAGTTATGGGGGAAAATTATAGTAGTTAATAGTGCATGAACTGTCTAGTTACGCGTAGCTCATTAACAATATATAACGGGACGGAGGATGTTGCACAGCCGTACTAGAAGTATAAATAAGTATCACAAATTAAATTGAAAACAGGGTGTATTGCACAGTAGTTTAAGCACCAAATATTCCCAAATTATGTCCAGTATTGCGGAGATGTTCATGATCAGTGTCCAGTTTAGTGACTTATGGTCATATCGACTAACACTCAGAGGGAGGAGTTATAGAGTTTGATGGCCACAGGCAGGAATGACTTCCTGTGGCGCCCTGTGGTGCATTTTGGGAGGATGAGTCTTCCGCTGACGGTACTCCTTTGCTTGACCAGCACGTCATGGAGCGGGTGGGAGACACTGTCCAGGATGGCATGTAGTTTGGCCAGCATCCTCCTCTCCGACACCACCGACAGAGAGTCCAGCTCCACCCCAACAATGTCACCGGCCTTACAGGTCAGTTTATTGAGTCTGTTAGCGTCCGCTACCCTCAGCCTGCTGCCCCAGCGTGCAACAGCATACAGGATAGCACAATTGGCCACCACAGACTCGTAAAACACCCTCAGCATTGTCCGGCAGATGTTGAAGGACCTCAGCCTTGTCAATCATCAATTAACAACAAGTGCGTGTCTTTGGACGGTGGGAGGAAGCCGGAGAACCCGGAGAGAACCCACGGTAACACGGGGAGGACATGCGTTGGCATGGTCCGGGATTCAAACCCACGATCTCCTTGCTGGGAGGCAGGAGCTCTAACCACTCTGCCACTAAACAGTTTAGGAGAAATTGGGCATCCTTGTCTAATACCGCGGAGCACCTCAAACCTAGGAGTAATGCCAGGATTCAGGGACACAGAACTGTATATGTCAGTATAGAACATCTTAATTACTTTCCAAAATTTGTTCCCAAAACCTAAAAAGTCTGAGACTTCAAATAAAAAGGCATGTTCAACAGTGTCAAAAGCCTTATAAAAATCAAGAAATAGAATAAAGGCATCAGTATCAATGTTATCTCGATAATCAAGCATGTCTAATAGCAGTCTGGTCTTATTATGTAAACTTCTCATGAAAGCTGACTGATACTCATCAATAATATGTGATAATCCCTCATTCAGACGATTGACATGTCTCAGTACCTCTTTGCAAAGAATTTAGTACAGGTAGCCGACATTTAGCACAATTTCCAAGTGAATAGATCTTGTTGAGCTAAACTGATTTGATTCTCAGTCTAATGGTCGTTCGCTCCAAAACGTGTCAGCGTCATTTCATTGTATAAGTCATCACATGCACAATAGTCTGCTCAATTGCCAAAATGAGTCAAGAACATAATACCATGAATACCATATGTGAATCCCTTGGAACATTTTCTTTTTACTCTGATGTATGGAAGTTACTTTATGTGGGTGAATGATAATGGTTACAATTTCCTTGGCAGTATGAGTGCAATGTGTGATGTCGAACCTTGGAGGCTACTCTCACCCTAAAATCCTATTTATTTTTTTCACTTTTATACACAATTGTATTCTGTTAGCATTTTCAGTGAAGGACTGGGCTAAGACATGAGGTGGACATGAGGGAGATTTCACTGCTCCTCTGCCATAGTGACAAAACATCTAAACATTTTGACTTGCAGTGCTTACACAATGCCAAAGGGACGAAGCATTTTGGGGGCATTGACTGTTTAAATGAGAAGGAAATTTAGTTTTGACACACGAGTAAACTGTTTTGGGAGAGGTATGAGCTTTTGCAGGTGAGCCATGGTGTTGTGCCAAACCATCCACGCTATTTTGGCCAAAGCACCAAAAGTGTCCGGTCTGTTTCAAGAACTGAGCCAAAGCAATTGAGAAAGATCTTTGCCATTTTGGTGGCACTGACTATTTATATGGGAAAGGAATTTAGGTCTGAAGCATGACTGAACAGTTTTAGGAGAGATATTAGCTTTTGCAAGTGAGCTATATTGTTGTGCTGAACTGTAAGACTGTTTTGCAAAATTATCTTGTAATTTTGAGAATGTAATTTCTGTTTCAAGAAATGAGCCAAACCAATGGAGAAAAACTGTAACGCGATTGTTTGAGATTAACCAATAATTCAATCTTGAGCATTGGCCATTATTAGATGGGTTAAACCAGGTAAATTGTTTTCTGGTCGGGTTTTTCATTCTCCAATAATCTATTAGGTTGGCTTTTGTGATCAAATTGTTGCATCAAACGTGTGACAGTATCCCTTAGATGGTAAGCGGTCTAACCAAAGATCCGGGACCAGGTTAAAATCTCCCCCAATTGCTACTCTGTCTGTTGAAACAAGCATTTTCCATTCTTCTAAGCATTTACTTAAGAATGAAAAGAGTTTCTGCTCTGTGCCTTTTGGTTATAACCATATACGCATAATAAAATGTATTTTATATCGTTCATTTCCATTACAACCATTACCCAAGAACCCTTTGATGGTCAACCCTTTCCCCGGGAAATCTATTTAGTAGAATCATATCTCCTGCCGAGCGTGACGTTCCATGGCTGAAAAAGATAGATTCTCCCCATTGCAATTTCCAAAATGTTGTGTCAGCCTCAGCTGATCGGGTTTCTTGCATAAGAAAACAATTAGCCCTTTGCTCCTTGCAGAAAAGAAAAACAGCCTTCCGTTTTAGGCTATCTTTCAACCCCCTAGTATTTAAAGAAATAAAGGATAACACTTTGATGATGAGTGACCTAGGAAGGAGCATTTAGTCCTACGCCAGCATGTTTTTGTAACCGACCCTCTAAACAATATGGAGGGAGAAAAGGAGTACTATAAAGCGAACAGCTGCTGTACCAAGGATCTGTTTAAATATGAAATCAGCTTCTCCTGCTTTGTTGTATTGTCCTTAATTTTGGCCGCCATAAAGCTATTGTTAGTGGACTCTATTTTAGTTGTCACCAACGCTACAACTTACTGTGTAACTAAAGACTTTTGCTTTGTTTGTGTAAAGCATGATTAATACAATAAAAGTGTTTTTTCTAGGAAAACTGGGGGGGAAAAAAGTTCTGATCAGTTGGCGAGTTTTGATGAGTTTTGTACGTTTTTTTTCTTTCTGTTTTACAAACTTTGAAACAGTAGATTGTAAAGATTGTACCACATAGAATACCACTGTATAGAAAATGTCTATAATAACTATTGAATGGTGTACCTGTACAGAGGCTGCTGCTCCGCTGGTCATTCTGTATCGACACTCTATCGCCTGCTCTAATTGGATTACAAAACGCAGGAAGTGCACCACCAAAATAAAAGTTGAGGCAAAGTTCAACACTTTGAATTTCCAGCACCTTTAGTTAACGATTCTGTAGATTTTTCAAAAATCCAAAGGTCATAAAGTTTGAAATAACCTCGCTATTTTTACACTATGTGGCCAGAAGTATGTGGACGCCCCTGACATGCTTTGGTTCTGGCTCGGTCCTTCCTGGTTTGGACTCTTCGGTTCCAAAGAAGAGAAATCTTGATGCTGCAGCCAACAACAATATTTTGGTCCGGCGGTTCCCAACCCGTGGGTCCGGGTCCCAAGAGGGCCACCAGACACATCAGATGATTCATTAATAAAAGACACAAAACTATGTCTATTTCTAGGATGAGTCTATTTCTTTGTGTGAACTACTCTGTATTTGGACTTCTTAAAGGCTCTTAAATAAACTGACTCATTAGTTCTACACAGTATATTAACCCTTTACAGGTCACAGGGAGACTTGGCTTTGTTTTAAGGGGGAACAAGTCCAAAAGGAAACTGTTTCAGATCTGATCCAGGACCACCTTCAGTGTCTTTAAGATTTCCTGCCATGTGTTGACTTCATGTTTTCAACATTCTTAGGAGAATTTACTGGGAGTTGATTACTTGATTAGTCAATCAAGTATATTTGATAATGAATTGTGTAAGTGAAGGGAACGCCTCTGGTTCCAGTTTCTTCACTGTTATATTATATCTCAGGAAACTGAAAATCTGCATCAACACAGACAAAGTCATGTAAAGCTAGCTTACCGTTATCAATAGCAATCATAACACGTAAGTTACAGTAGCTGTATGATTAATGGTGGTTAGCTGACGTCCTAAACACAAACTACTAAGCTAACCAAAATGGTTAGTTTACTGATACAATAAAACGCGTATATAACTAACGTTAAGTACTATTTCCACTCACAGTACATATTAACTGACAGGAAACATTATTACACGTTAGTAGCGTTAGGGAATGCTAGCTAGCTAATTTCAATGGGACTTAAACAACAAACTGATATAATGATAATGTAACGTTAAGCATAACGTCCATGACTTTTTAAGAACTCAAATAAAAAAACCCTTAAACGTTACTTACTTTGAGAGCTGACTGCAGGGCTGAATTTGGCCACGTCCAATGTCCTCCCGTGATTGGCCAGCATCCACTCTCACACTGGAGAATGCGTACCATGATTGGATGATGAAATTGGAGACTGACACCACCTGCCTTTGCACAGCCATTTAAAACATCCTATGATAGTAACCAGCAGGATGCCATGTACCCAGGT
>WNGW01000092.1:0-13491 GCA_011952105.1 Coreoperca whiteheadi
CACCAGTACATAAGAAACATAAGGGATTGCATGAAAATGGATGATAACAAGGTTGTATTTGAGTTTTTATTTAATCAACAATCACCATGTACTCAATATTAGCTTCTTTTAATGAGATAAGTTAATTTTCATCACCATTTTCAATTATTCTGTCTTTCCTTTCCAGACGGCCCCTGAAGCAATGATTTTGCATTTGAAACATTTTATGAATAACTAGGAAATACATGAAACTTGACTTCCTTTTCAAATTCTGTGTTCAGAATGACAACACTTAAGTTTGTTACAGTGACAAAAACATATTTTTAGTGCTATATTAGTTGAAATTTTTGTTCATTCCATGAACTTTAGAAACAAAGTTTAACATCACAAACATTGCTGTCATTTGCATTTAGAATAAAACCTTTATATAGCAAACATCTAAACTTAGATAAAAATTAAGGATTTCACTTATTCTTACCTGAAATCTTTTCTACAGACATCTGCTCTGGTTGAGTTGTTTTGTTAACCTGTGAAATCAGTGTTGATTTGTTATTCATTCTAAGAACCTCAGAAACATTAAAAACTGGATGAATATGAAGGATAAAAAAAGTTTGTTATCCTTCATATTTATGTACTTATGTTGCTACAAAGCCTTAATTCCTGCTCATTTCAAGCTTCTCTCGGTGACATACGTTGATTTTAATCACTATTACATTGGAAACACAGGAGACGTCTGGTTTTTCAGGTCTGGTAAGTCTGTCAAAGATGTCATCCACAGGTTTACACTTTCTATTGTTGTGTTCTCTAGGTCTGTTGGTATGAGTACGGCACCGCATATTAATACCACATGCGGTCATGAGCACTGACCTCTCTCTTTTTGGAATAGGCTTGCATGATTCCCCTAATATTATCACTTTTAATGACATTGTCTCTGTTGGAGTTCTGAATCTGTGTTTTAAGATACTCACTTATTGAGTTCTCACTTTTGCAGATGAATGTATTAAACAGTAATAATTAAGTATGAATGTCCCTGTTAGCTTTTGAAAGATGTCCTTAAGTATTTGCTGTGTATTTGCACTTACTTTCTTGTACAGTGCAGGTTCTGTATGTGGGTGAGGTAGCTGGAGCTGTGATTTATTTGGACACAAACTCACTCACAGTCTGCTCACTATCTTCCTCAAACACAGGTGCACCAATATGAGACAATGTCAAATGAGACAAATAGTTTGTCTCTGGTAAACTGATCATCAACACTAAAAAGCCTTGTTTTGAAATAACTACAGTAACATTTGTAAACAGTACAACAACTAGTGCAATGGTGTAGAGTGCAAATGATGCTGAAATAAATATGAACCCTTCAGGTTGTTAGGGGAAATTGGATGCTAGGCCAAACATGGGTAAAAGGTGGAATCTGGTGGAAAACAGTAAAATGTATCATTTTCACATGAGCAGTCCACAATGACACTGTGGCATCAGAGAAAAAATTATTTTATGCAATAATGGCAGTGGGATCAAAAATTGAGGTTGAGGGAGGGCTGTTTTCTTATATCCATAAAATCAACATTAAAATCCTTATGGCGAAAAGCTTGTTTCTGCCATAGGCCACCAATGGGAAGGTGGCGCCACCTGGTGGACAAAGTAAAAATGACAACTTTGGAGGTTTTTCGGTAGACTGACTTCAGAGAATGCATTACTTTATGTTCTAATTACAGTGGGGACATTTTTCTCCTTAAGGTGTCTTTGAGTGTGCACATTTTTCATACCTATAAACCTTGTATGGAATCTAGATTTGGGATCTCAAAATGTAAAATGTCATGTAAGGTAGTTGGTGTCCTTGACTCTGCCTCAGTGGGCATAGTGGGTGTGATTATTAGGGGCGAGCAGTGACCACTAAGGTTGCAACTGAAACTGAAAGAATTATTATTATATTATAATCGCATTTTGGCAAAAGAGTCAGAAGAAGTGTATTTTGTTGTCTGATATGGGTCTTAGGGTTAGGGTGTGGCAAGGGGGCTCAATAGCTCAATAACAGAGTAGCCTTCATGGGATGTTTCACGTAGATGAACAAAATTATTATTATTATTCAAGCAACGTGTGGCATGTATTTAATCTTGCAGCATAGCTATCTTGTAAAACCAGCTGAGAAGGCATAATGGCTAATGTTAGCTAGCATTAGTATTCTATTTCATAAAACCTACCACATGAGAAGGCATAATCGGTAAACTCAGTTTGCTAACTTTGGAACCCTGAATTCTAGTTTCAGCTTGGTTTGCACAGCTAATACATTAATAATGTTTTTTTATTTGGTGTAATATTGGTGTGTTATAGGTTTTGGAAGTAATGAAGGGACAGATCAGATGGACCTACACCCAGGTTGCAGTGCTTGTAAATCCAGAGAAAAAGGCCTTCTCTCCAAATGAAAATGATTAGTAGTCTAATCTTCAGTGGTGCTGGTTGGTGCTTGGTTTATTTTGGTTTCAGTGCACTCCAGCCATAAAATATTGTGGTGGTAAATGTCTCAGATTGTGCAAAGAAATGCTTGCATTGTTATATAAACACGTTTTTCCTTTCCCCAGCATATACATCGGCCCTCATGGAGTCTCTGACAGCGAGATACTCCAGGTCACCAAAGATTCTACAAGAGAGATGTGCTGTCTTGTCTTCCACTGCACCTACCCCCCTGCCGGAAGATCACCAAGGATGAGGCAGTCAGCCAGTATCTTGCACGGTTGTACTCAGGACATTAATGTGAAATGTGACACCAGCAAAGATGTTTTGGTTCCCAGTTTTCAGGTTGAATTAAAATTTATTATTTTCCACATACTAAATGCAAACTGGATTTATTTTGTTGGGGTCACAGCCTGGGACCTGACAATTATTAGCAACAACATTGATTTTGTATTATTATTTTGTGCAAAGTCAGATTTTAATAAAAGACATGTATAGCCCCATTGAAACCCATTAAAACTTACATTTTTGATCCCACTGTAATAAGGGCATACGTTCATGCATTCTCTGAAGTCAGCCATTCGTTCTGCAGAAAAACTTCCAAAGTTGTAAATTCTACAGTTGTCCACCAGGTGAGGCCACCTTCCCATTGGTGGTCAAGCTTCTGTTTCAGAGTATTTTGAAAACATTTTCTGTTTACTTACGCTTGTACTTTGTTGAAAAATGCTCTGTGTATTTTTATGAAGAGCCAGATACTAATTAAAACATATTCCATTAATAAAATATTGAGGATTGTACAGTTTTAGTTAGAAGTATGCTCACTGAGTGCTTCCTAGTTTTAAACAGGTCAGTTTTGTTCTTTTTGACCGTAAACATTTGGTACATCCACATAACTATTTTTAAAAATTCCAATCTTGGTGTAGGTTCTAACTCTTAGTTTAAATTTGTATTGAATGTGCATTATTGTCTTAAGTGCAATTCATGAACCCAGAATGCCTTGGCTGTATCTGCTTGTAAACTGTAAAGCAGTACTGCCTGGGGATAGGGACACAATATAAGTGTGATATAAGTAGTGATAATGTAAATATGGATATGGAACTTGCAATAAAGATATATATTTATGTTTAGTTTTTATATTTTTTCCAATTTATCTACATACTAACAGCTACATCGGCTGTTCAATTGAGTAGTTGCAAATTGTAAAGTCAAGTTAAGTGTATGATTTAAAAGCAATGACGGTTTAGATACCTGTTGCGACTCAGCGGACCAGTTCATTCGCTGTGGGTAATTTTAACTGAGCTTTGTTAAAACTGACTGCACTCCCTTTTTCTCCTAATTTCTGAGACTGTGACACTTCATTGACATCCGCCAGATGTGCGATCTTTGAAGACCTCAAATCAATATAGCTGGGGTTAAAGCCCCCGCATCCCTCTCTTGCTCCTTGATCTCTCTCGGCCCAGCGGACCTGCCGCAGCTCCGTCCTCTCGCCTCTCAGCCACCAGCTGAGCAGAAGCCCTGTTTTTCTCTGAAGGCCCAACGAACGAGCCTGCCTGCCACCCTGCAGAACCTTTCTCATCTCTCACCGCAGCAACGCGAGTTTCCCGCTAAGAGCACCTCCACAACAAGTAGCGGCATACGAAGGAACCGACCGTTAGCCGAAGCTAACGACACCGTGCGACCGGCCGAGACCCGCCCTGCACCTCAACAGATGCTTCCAAAGCAAACCACGAGTTCCTCCCGCATGGCCATCGGACAGACGTCGGCCGCGGTGCAAAGCAGCACCAAAATGGACTGGTTACATCCACCGGCATAACGTAGCATGTTGAGCTAAATACTGGGCTTTGTGTAGCACAGCCCTGTTTAGTAACTCTGCATATGTGACCTTATCGATATGATTTCTTTGACATTTATCATTGTGACTCTTTTCACTCTGTTTCTTAATCTAGTAGCCATTGTTAAATTAATGTTAGAATGATGCCATACACAGGGTATTTTGCATGCTACTAACGCCTTTTAACAAGACACTATTAGCAAGTGTCTATTCACTATTAGCAAGACACAAGACACTATTAGCCCCCTTTTCCTGCTAGAACACAAACACACCTTTAGCTGGCCTCTAGGAGAGGCCACGCTTGTGCTAAACACCACTAGCGAGTCAACCCTCCTAGGTGGCTTACCGCTATCTTTAAATATCCCTTTGTCTAGCATGTAGCTAACACATTAGCTCACGTCGTGAAGCTAATTCCTTGTTGGCCCAGGTTTCGTCCACGTTTGGCACACGCGCACACACACACACAGGCATCCACACACACACTGTTACGGTCCAGTCGAAGAAATGTAAGCCAGGACTGATGGTCTAATGCAGTTTATTTGTTCTTGAAGTTCAATATAGACCAACGTAAGAGCTAGACAGGAATTTAACACAACAAACAAAACCATACATTAGCTCCACAGGTCTCCTCAGTCTCCTACAAACCACACACTGGCAAATGTAGGATGTAACAGAGCGACTTACCAATAGCCATTGGATTTAATTTCGTTGATAGTAAAGCTTTGCCCTGGTGTTCAACCTTTTCATGGAAGTGTGCAATCATCAGCTACCTTTCAGGGGAACTTCAACGCTGCGTCAGCTGACGCTATGGGGAACGCCTTCAGCGTGACGGCCTCTGAATATCTGTAACAACTTAGACCAATCTTGATTGGGTTTAACGTCAACACGTGACGCATGCCGGCGGAACCGGAGGTATAAAGGGAGCCGGCTTTCACTGTTGTCGTCAGTCTTCTGATCTTCAGCAAGCGCTCTGGGTCTCTGAGAAATGGCAAGTGCGAAGCGGTTTCGGCAGTGCGTGTATCCCTGCCCACGCTATATTCCCGACGGTGACACACACGTTATGTGTGCGGCCTGCTTGGGAAGAGAGCATGCACTAGCAGCCCTCGAGGGGGCTGGCTGTGTCCATTGCGAGTGTTTCCCGGTCAGGAAACACACAATCACATGTGTCAATGCCAACAGAAAATGAGGTTCCCTTTCAAGGGAGCCCGCAGTGAGAAACGGGAGAGACACGGCTCATCCGCTAATTCCCACCCGTTTTCGGGACCGGAAGCCCACATCGCGGCTTCTTCCGACCGGAACGGGGGACGTGTTCAGAGGCCACACACTTGTGTCTGCTGTCTGCACGGAGAGCAGGCTCTGTCAGCCGTGAGGGGTGACTGTGAGCAAGGTAAGTGCCCTCTCTAAGGAATAGATAAGACACTCTGCTGTTTGTTATTTGTTGAAACAGTCTACCCGCATTCGGGATCTGGAAGCCAGGCTGAGCCTGCAGCGTCTTCCGCCCTTGATGTGGAGCCCGCGCATAGAGGATCCAGTTCCGAGGACCTGGATGTCCTGAGCGTGGAAGGTGGTGATATGGGTGCCTAGTCAACCCAGTCATTGCAGCATGAGGAGCTGCTGGAGGTGATTTTCCCAAGAGAGGAAAATGGTGGTTAGGCTCAATATCGCCTGGCCAGTGGAGCAGCAGCACACTCATCTCTGGAGTAGCTCGGTGAGTGTTTCCTTCTAGCCACAGAAGGGACCTGCCGTTCTTCTGGATCTCCACACCGAGCTGTCGAAATCCTGGTCCAGGCTGTATTTTGCACGGTTTTCTAGCCCAACTGGTCGCCGGTCTGCATCGATCATTGGGTGCAAGGAGAACGGTTAGGGCGGGGAGACGCTGGCGGCGTTTATCGCCCAGGCCGCGTCCTCCCTTGAGACCCCGACGTTGCCTAGTAGGCCTTGTCACACTGCATTGACTTTAGTGGGCAAGGCATACAGGGCAGCGGGTCAGGCTGGGCATGTCCGCACGCCATCCGGATGTGCCCAGCCGACCTGCTTAGGACCTCGACTTTGGTGGAGCCCTCACATGCGAGGATGGACGGCGCTCCATCATGCTACGACGACGGTTTAACCCGTCGCTAGAGGTCTCGGGCCTGAGCTGAGGGTGGACCACCTCAGCCTTCAAAATCTCGCAGCTCTTACATGCTGGCTCAGAAAGCGAGTGTGGCCCAGCATGCCCCTCCCTAGCGGCCTAGGGGCTCGCTCCAGCCTGCTCGGAGAGGACCTGAGAGGGAGAAGACAGACCTGAGGGCCGTGCTTCTCGCCCAGCAGGCCTCACAGAAGAGGCCGCTGGCCTGTGTTGGAGTGAGCGTGCTCTTGCTCGTGTTGAGCATCAACCTCAAGCACCTCAAGTGCACTTAAGGTGTATGTGGCTGCGTTCGCAGCATTCCACAGTTTGGTGGATGGCTGCTCGCTTGGGAAGCACCGCTTTGTTACCAGTTTCCTTCGTGGCACCTTGAGGATGAGGCATCTGTTTCGAGTCAGAGTCCCTCTGTGGGATCTGACAGTGGCGCTGGATGGATTGACCACAGCACCGTTCGAGCCACTGGATGATGCATCAGACAGGTGTCTGACCTTAAAGATTTCTGCTGGCCGTGACTTATCTCAAGAGTGGGAGATCTGCAGTCCCTCTAACCTGGAGATCATTCCAGGCGCAGTTAGAGGCATCCTGCATCCCAGGCCGGGTTATGTACCTAAAGTACCCACTGAGGTGGCCCGGCCGGTAGTCAGGCATTCCATCCTCCTTCAGAGTCGGCGGAACAGGAAGGTAGGCTGCAACTGCTTTGTCCAGTCAGAGCCCTGGAGTCCGGAGGACATCCCAGTGGCGCAATTCGGACCAATTGCTGGTATGCTTTGGGCCCCCTCGTAAGGGCTGCCCGGCTACCAAACACACTATTAGCAGGTGGATAGTTGAGGCTATCGTTTCGGCATATGAGGTGCGCAGTTTGCTCTATCACCTCTGTCGATAAGAGCTCACTCCACACGGAGTATGGCATCCTCCAGAGCTTGGTGGTCGAGAACCCCCCTCTCCGATATATGCGATGCTGCGGGATGGTCCTTGCCTCACACCTTTGTGAGATTTTACAGCCTAGAGTGTGCCCTGCTGGCTTCACACTCTGACAGGCATCCCTTCAGCATGGCGGAGTTGGTACTGCGTTCCCCATAGCGTCAGCTGACGCAGCGTTGAAGTTCCCTTGAAACGGAACATACCAGGTTACGTATGTAACCATGGTTCCCTGACACTGCATCTCGCTGCATCTCACTGGCATACTTCCGGCATGCCTGTGAGCGGCTTGCTTCAGTCGATCAGAAGGCTGACGACAACAGTGAAGCCGGCTCCCCTTATACTTCCGGTTCCGCCGGCGTACGTCACGTGTTGACGTTAACCCAATCAAGATTGGTCTATGTTGATACAGAGTTTCAGAGGGAGTCACGCTGAAGGCTTTCCCCATAGCGTCAGCTGACGCACCGTCTCGTTCCCAATCAGGGAACCATGGTTACATACGTAACCTGGTACGATATAACATTACATGATAATGAAAGGAAATAACAACACATCATGCATGGCTCTGTCTAAATCATTTTGTGCTGTTTGTCTTATGGTGCCGGTGCTCTGCACCTGTTCCTGATGCTGCTGCTGCTTTAAGAATCCAGTTGATGTTGTGGTACCAAGAACATTTTCTGTGTGTGCTCCATTTCAACCCCGATTAAAAAGACTTGTTATAAAGGGGATAGCTGCACCTAGTAACAGTAATAAAAATCCTCCTCCTCGCTGATTGATAGTTTTTTTGCTTTTTTATGAGTTTGACTTTTTATCTGCAACTAGTCTCACGACCGTCTTCTTCTTTTTCAACTGTTTGTACTGTTTGTCTGTTAAGGGGATATTTCCACTGAACACATTTAGAGCTATTTCACACAGGGCCTTAATGAAATCAGGTCTCGCACTCCCCACAATGAGCTTTCTCAAACGCGGCGGCACTTTATATAACAACTCAAGCTGAGGAAGGTTTCTATGCAGCAGCGATGACATTGTCAAACTCTGTGCCTTTTTGGGACATATACAACCGACTAATCTGACAGCAGAGCTGTTCTGAGTCTTAAATAATCGGGTGTCTTAGCTTTATAATCTATAAGTATATTGTTGACACCCTGTATTTCAGATATGTGTCTCTGTACTTGTCTGACTCCTGCCACATCTCATAACAGTAGCTGTGACGGCATCATAGAATGTAACCAACTGAAGGTTAAGATAAGAGGACGAGGGAGAAGGGTTAGACCAAGGCCGAAAGGAACAGAGGCATGCTGAGGCAACAAGCTACGTAAAGTACTGAAAATGTGTGATGAGGGTAGGTTTAGAATATAACCAAGGGTTTTGCTGTCTTAACTTCAGACATAACGCAGACATCACGAGGAACAGAAGCCTGAGGTGGTTGCGTTGTGCCTCCAGATTAATCTGTACGTACTATGCTGTGAAATAAACATGTTTTAATTTTAAGGGTCTCTAATGAATCTCTTCTCATCAAGTAACTCGGAGAGAGGTGAGGCTGGGCCTACCTCGACAAATGGGGGCTCGTCCGAGGTGAAAGAGATTCTGAATTGGACAGACGGACCGATCACGCCGATTACCTATGGCTCACAGCCGGCTGAATTGAAAGGTAGGCAGAACCTGTTTAATCAAACTCTGCATATTGGATTTAAGTTAAATTCCGAGCCTGTGGTGATTGATGTGTTTGGTTAATAAATTAAAAGAGACCGTGAGAACAGAAATTGTTTAGAAAAATTAAATTGTAGTAAGCAGTTTGAAACTGTTGACCTTGGAGTTGGCTGTCCACACCGTGGCCTGACGAGGACACGGAACACCGGGGTTAAAGTCCCTGGTGAGCCAGGTTGGAGGCCTGGGGAAGGTGAGGTCCCCCGAATTCTACGTACACAGTGTTAAAACTGTGTTTTCAATAGTGGGTCAATAGTGTCTGGGACACTGGTGTCTGGGACACGTACGTCTGGGATGTTTGAGAACCTTTAGGAAAAATTCAAAACAGGGAATAATTTGGTCATTAATGTTTTGACTGTCTTAAAGAACAAGGTTGGTTTTGTTCTTTGTATGTGTGCATGGTTGTTTGAAGTTAGGGGTTGAACTATCGTGCTGTGGTTTCAGTGAATGTGGCTGTTGTTTTATATAGGTTAAAGGGCATTTATCCTAAGAAGTAATTCTCCAGGGAAAGACTGGATTGAGTGTCTCAAAATACGAAAAGCCCCTCTCTTTTCGCGGATACCTAACGGTGACAATGAAGTGAAAAAGAGGAGGTTGAGAGAGAAGTGGTATCTTGAACAGGTCAGTTGCTCGGGTGATCTCCATACATCATTTCAGTGGTTGGGCAGGTGAAAGTATGGAAAGAGAATTTGATAGAGTTGGATAAAGGAGACTGGGGCCCTGAGGGCTGAGGGACAGTTTCAGGAAGGGAAAAAAAAGGGGAGCCTTTGATGACAGGAGTGTTTAAAGTCAGTGTGCATGTGCATAGAGAGGAGAAATAGACTTGAGAAATGAGAAAAGAATGTAATTTTTAAGTAATAACCGTTGAGAGGTCTCTCAGTGCAGGCGTAAGAAAGTAGAGATTAAACAGTGGAATTTATTGCAGTTTGGGACCCTGGTGAATATTGTTGGTGTCATTTTAATAGTTAGAGTCTTACTGATTAAACATACAGCATATTGGCAAAAATATAACTTCTTTGCAGCAAAAACTTGAGATACTTCTGATGCCTTCCTGAGTTAGACTGAACTCGGACCCGGATAGCTGCAAAAATGAAAATATTATTCTGATAATGTGCCACAAACTAAAGATAACCGCTGAAGAGTTCAAAGTAGGTTTTTTCTTAGACTGGTGCTGTTACACAGAGCTAGAGATGAGGCCATTGAGGAGGACAGTGAGACTAAAAACTTACAATTGCAGTTGTTGGAGTTGGAAATAGCTCATGGAAAGACCTTGCAGAAAAAGGCAAGAGTAGAAAACACACGGTTGCTGCTGCACCCTCTGGGCCACACCCCCCGATTTTGACCAGATACCCCTTGGGGCGATCCACAGGTTAGGCCAGAGGGCCAACTAGTGTACAGTTGGGTTCCAACCCACACGCTCTATAGGGGAGGATACAGGGGAGGATCTAATGGGTGCAGAGGTTGGTCTAGAGGCGAAGGAAGAGGCGGTTCATCAGCACACAGAGACTGGGCTCCAGCACACAGAGACAGTGGGTGTTTCCTCTGTGGTCAGGAGGGACATTGGGCTAGAGATTGTCAGCGCCAGCAGGCACGCACCGGAAGGGGGCATGGGGGGCAGGTGGCCCTCTCCGAAGAGGAGCATGGGCTCCTAATCCACATGCGGCACCACCCCCTTGAGGCCATTATCCCAACTTTCCGATTGGGAGGGGCCAACTGACTCTCAACAATGACACACTGGCGTTTCTGGTTTATTCTGGGGCTACTTGTTCCACTCCGCCTCCTAAAGACAAAAATTCAGCAAACACTGTGGATGTTGTGGGTTTCTCTGGGGTTGGACAGAAGTTGCCTGTCACCAAACCACTCCCTACAAGACTGGGGAGACAGACTTTGTTGCACCCCTATGTAGTTATCTACACTCTGCTTTTGACCATGGCTGATGCGGCCTGTGGAGCCTGAATGTGCGGATATATATCAATAACACCATTTCTGGTCCGGTGTGAGGTTATTGAGTGTAACCATAGGCGGAGCTAGTAGCATCGTTAAAAGCTTCTAAAAAATATTTACTATTACCCGGAAACATCTGCCTCCCCAACAATGTGATCTGATATTTATCTCTAGGGTTTTTAAATAAGACCAGGTAATTGGTATTTAGACTGATTGTCCTGCTAGCCTTGCTTGCTTTGTTTTTGTCTGGAGGGAGCAAATCATCGCCACAAAGAGTGTCACGTATGCGTTCACAAAGTTAATGTCAGCTATCTTAAGAAGTTGATTATACAGAGGTTGCCAACACGAATAAATTTAAACAATATTGTCAATCCTGTGGGAAATAACCTTAGCAGCATTTTCAATAATGTTCCAGACTTTGAGGGTCCAGAAACTACCGCACTAAAAGGATGTTGCAGTCTGCCATCAAACCCCCCCGTCTGTTTTAAAATCCATAAGGCAAAGTTGTGTAGTCAGGCAGTACCCTGCGCTTGTTGTACACTACCTGTACTCGCTTAAATACTGTGTCATTTTTCAGATGGAACTTCTTTTTATCACGCGTGATGGTTTCAGACACCGTTGTCATGTGTGCTTCTGTGTGTTGATCTGCCACAAACGCATGCACTCAGGAACTCGTGTGTGACAACTGCTGCATTTTTAGCATTTAATGTCACGCCTTTGCATTTAACCTGAGTTTTACCGTGCTTTGTGTTGAACGCATAGCATTTAGGGCCGGCCCCGACAAAGTCTACCACATTCCTCAGGGAGCCCACATATATCACCTTCATTCAATTCATCTGTCCCCCACAGAGAGTTTAAAAGCACCTTGTTACAGCTCAGCTCCTGACAGCTTTGTTGACAGTGATCTTAGCAGGGTCCAGGTTAATCCCCTCCTTCTCACGGTAGTCATTGCTCTTTGGGGGTTTTCACATGACCTGGGTACCCTGATGCCTCCTGTTTACATTTAAAAAATGTTTTGACATACCCCTTGAACAATGTGTCAGTCTTTTCAGGGAAATGCCACACCTCATCAATGCTCACAATCAGGTACCCCTTTTCAAGAGCCTTCTCAAGCTCAAATGAGACCCACACACCCTCCAACTGTCTATCCCTGTCACTATGGCTACAAGCGCTCGTCTGGTTCAGATCCTCAGCACATCTCCGACAGAGGAAACATGAGTTTATCGTGACACCTGTATGGCAACACAGGGTGATACAACACTCTCGGGGGCAGAACAGTGCATTTCACAAACCCGAAATATTTATCTACAGAGTCAAAGTCTCTGTCAATAATCTGTGGGTCACCCAATGGGTACTGCTTTTTGGGCTGAACTGTTGGATACAGACTAGTGAAGTCATAGTACCTGATTTTCTCATCTTCACTATCGACCTTGTGATATAGTTTCAGAGCATTAGTGCGGCCTCCAAAGAGGGCGTCTCTGGGGTTAAGTCGTTCAGGTTTTTTGTAACAGGTCAAAAATGCTGGCACATCTGGAGATGTCTTTGTCAACAACGCCCACTCACACTCCCACATCACTTCACAGTGAGCTTATGTCGTCTTTTCAAGGCATCTATTTTTTCACTGAATGCGCTATACATCTGTCCGTATGACACCTTAATGACAGGATTCTGCACAGCCTGCACGTGACACTTTACACAGCCATGGAAAAAACACCCTGCGAACTCATAACAAGTGTTTGTGTCTGCACAGTATCCATCCACAAAATAAGAGCCAAAAGATTGTTCCCCATGATTGAGGGCATGTTTTATCTCAACGTTTTCTGTACGCGCAACATATTCCAACCACTGCATAGAGACATCCGAGTAAGTCTTGTTCTGCTGTAGATGAGCGCCATCGTAAGTGAGTGCCACAGTGTCTCTGGGTACAAAAAGTGTTTTGAACACACACATCAAAACAGATGCTAGTGTAGTGCTTCTGAAGGGATCACTACACTAGCAAATAGTGTAGGGATCACTACACTATTTGTGTACACTCCTGAAATGTATCACGATAAATCATGCAGGCCTTACGTAGCACCTCAACATTGTTCAAACAGTACCTGCCAATCTCCGCCTGAAGATCAAATACATCATCACGGACTGTGTCGTACCATGACAGAAAGACCGTCTGCTCTTGAATGCTCATGCTGTCAAAGCGGGCGGGGTAAGCTTCTATTTAGTTCTCATTTTCCCTCGTTGAATTTGTGTGGAAAATAACCTTCTTCCACATCTGAGAACCCTAGCGCTGCAGGCGTTTTACTCAATCTCATCGGCAAAAAGCTAAAAGAGTCAATACAGCGCTGTCTGTAGGTGGGGTCATACATCAAAATAACTCTGCTACCTCTCATCGTGATGGATGGCGTTATCTTCTGATTAACAAAGTATTCCAACAAAATGTAGTTGTCAAAGCCTGATGCATTGTGAGCTATAATTCAATTCAATTCAATTCAATTCAATTTTATTTATATAGCCCAGTATCACAAATCACTTTTGCCTCGAA
>WNGW01000092.1:14134-36912 GCA_011952105.1 Coreoperca whiteheadi
CCTAGGTTCCTCACAGAGGTGCTGGAGGCCAGGGCAGTGCCCTCTAAAGCAATTATATCTGCCGACAGCGAGTCTTGGAGGCGTTCGGGGCCAAGTACAGTAACTTCAGTTTTGTCCGAGTTTAACATCAGAAAATTTCTGGTCATCCAGGTTTTTATGTCCTTAAGGCATGATTGAAGTTTAACTAACTGATCAGTTTCATCCGGCTTAATCGATAAATATAACTGGGTATCATCTGCGTAACAATGAAACTTTATGGAGTGCTTTCTAATAATATTGCCCAAAGGAAGCATATATAAAGTAAAAAGAAGTGGTCCAAGCACAGAACCTTGCGGAACTCCGTGACTAACTTTGGTGTGCTCGGATGATTCATCGTTAACATAAACAAACTGAGATTGGTCTGATAGATAGGCTTTAAACCAGCTTAACGCGGTTGCTTTAATTCCAATTAAATGTTCCAGTCTCTGTAATAGAATTTGATGGTCAATGGTATCGAATGCAGCACTAAGATCTAACAAGACAAGTACAGAGACAAGTCCATTGTCTGATGCAATTAAAAGGTCATTTGTAATCTTCACCAGTGCTGTTTCTGTGCTATGATGCACTCTAAAACCTGACTGGAAATCCTCAAACATACTATTGTTATTTAGAAAGTCACATAACTGATTAGCAACAGTTTTTTCAAGGATCTTAGAGATAAAGGGAAGGTTAGATATAGGTCTATAGTTGGCTAAAACCCCTGGATTGAGTGTGGGCTTTTTAAGGAGAGGTTTAATAACAGCTACTTTAAAAGACTGTGGTACATAACCTGTCAGTAAAGACAAATTGATCATATCTACAAAAGAAGTACTAACTAATGGTAGAACATCTTTAAGCAGCCTAGTTGGAATTGGGTCTAAGAGACAGATCGAAGGCTTAGATGAAGAAATTGTTGACGTTAGTTGAATAAGGTCGACAGGAGAGAAGCAGTCCAAGTACACATCAGGTTTCACAGCTCCCTCCAGCGCCTCTATGCTTGAAGATCGGTTGGCACCAGCTGTGGGCAGGACGTGATTAATTTTCTCTCTAATAGTCAAAATTTTATCATTAAAGAAGCTCATGAAGTTGTTACTGCTGAGGGCTACAGGAATACATGGCTCAATGGAGCTGTGGCTCTCTGTCAGCCTGGCTACAGTGCTGAAAAGAAACCTGGGGTTGTTCTTATTTTCCTCTATTAGTTATGTGTAGTAGGCTGCTCTGGCATTATGGAGGGCCTTCTTATATATTTTCTTATAAGCTACTTACATTGGAACATTGAGTGCAGCACAGACCGTTCTCACAGACCCCTCTCCTTGGTCTCTAATGATTCTGACCACACGTTCCAAGAGGAGTTCCATCGAGTTGAGTTAGGCTGTACCAAGTGAAGCTTACAGTGTTCCTCTATAAGCTCTGCATTTTGAGGAGACCTTTATGCTTTATTCCAGAGTGCCTGACACTTAGAAAAGGCTGATCTGAACAATTTCTTGTAAGCTTCTGTCTTATTAGCCTGATCAACATCGACTGTGGAAAGAAGATTTAGTAAGTGGCATGCACACCAATGATGTTTCGGCAGCTGATACTGAAGCCCATCATCTTCCTCCAGAATGGCTTCCACATCCATGAATTCCACCTCCTCTTCACCATCAGATGCTTCACAATCTTCTCCTACTTCTTCTTCTTCGATTGTGCCTTCTGCAACAAACTCATTCATTGTTTTTTTCGTCCTGCTGACCAAAGACATGGAACGCTTTGACGAAATATGACCCGTTGTCTGTTGTAGTTCTAACAACCTTTGGTATTATTTCATACTCTGCATGAATGTTGGTCAAAACAGCTGCCAAGGCATCGAATGTGTGGGTGCCCCTTAGTTGACGGCAAGCAAGGGCAGCTGAACGGCGTTCAAAACTGCTGAATCAATCTTGCGCCGCACAGTTGGGACATGTGCCGGACATGACGGCACTACCTGTTGTAATTCTACAATAAGGTCTTGGAAGGATGGTTTCTCAACCAGGGAGAAGGACTGGAGACCTTGAACGATGAAGCTCAGGATAGCCCGATCAATCGTCTTCTGAGACACCTGCTTGGTCTCCAGCAGCTTCAGTTGCTTCGCCTTGAAGCCTGTTCCACCTTCTGATGGCCTCTTGCAGGCTGTTGAAGTCATTTCACAGTATTCCTCCAGATGTGTGTCATGCCTTCTCTGTAAAGGCATGAGACACAATATAATATTATAACACAACATAATATTTCAGTTTACACTATAATAAACTAATAAATATTAGAAAAGATACATATCATGTAGTCTATATAGCAGTATTATTAATTATGAAGTGCTCGTTGTTCATAATTTTCCAATTGCTCTTGACTAATGTTTTAAATTGGTTTTACTGGTGCAACTAACTTTAATTTACATGGACCAGCAAAGTAGGACTAATTTACTTTACTAATAACTTTAATTGATGTGGAGCTCTGCTGGTATGAGACTTAATCTTCATTATTCTTTGATTTGAATTCAGCCATTATAGCCTTTCTTCTGGCATAATGTTTGGCCATTTACACCTTTTGTCATCCCACTATACATGAATAATCCACCTATTAACTTAAGTCTTGTTAGAATAGAAAAAAACAAACAACAAAAACCTATTATTGGAACTTTAAATGTGAATTCTTTAAAAATAAATTATATTATGGAATAGAAAGCTCCTGCAGCAGGTGCATTAGCACAAGACAACAAGTAGCCTCAAGCTACATGACACAATTCAATTTATTAATATTACATTTTTATTTAAAGCTCACTTTATCACAGATGTCCAGAATGAGGAAGTGTACTCAGGACACGTCATACAGAAGAGGTCACGTTGAACCACGTGAGATTGACAGCTGTACAGCAAATGATAGAGCTCTGAGGTCAAATCTGACGCAAATCAGGAAGAGGAGACAGACATCTCGCTCCGTTCGCCGTTAGTAACATGTGATAATTAATCATTATTTCTACAAATATGCGCACCATTGTACTAATATCCCTGGCGGATTCTATATATTTTATGTATTTGAACACAAATAAACCGGAGAAGACGAGAATTAATGTTTTATGAGTGACTTTTTCTATTC
Organism: Coreoperca whiteheadi; assembly: GCA_011952105.1. Lineage (NCBI taxonomy): Eukaryota > Metazoa > Chordata > Actinopteri > Centrarchiformes > Sinipercidae > Coreoperca > Coreoperca whiteheadi. The sequence goes on from WNGW01000092.1 coordinate 17,261, forward strand.
AAAATAGCGAACGTTACAGATTTATTATTTTGCACTCCTGGCATGAATTAACAAATAATGCCACTGCAAACCAGTTTAATCATAAACAGTGGTCAAATATCGAAGCTGGAGTCTTAAACCTTTCTTGTGATGCTGAGTTTGTCCAGATCAAGTAAGAGAGTGATGTTTTGATGAGTAATTCATTTTGAACAACAATAATCCCCGGATCACCAGTGATCCCAGCTGGTCAACCTTACAGTTCAACAACCACTACTGTAATCCTGTCTAGGCCAGCTGAACTTTTATTTTAAAAAAGCCAAATAGCCCCTGTAGGGCTAGCTCTAGTTATTCGCCCTGGTGAAATAAGTGAGCTGAAATGCCCTGCTTGCAACTAGCATAGCCTACGACTGAACTAATTAGCCTTTTACATTTTCTGTATGGTAAAAGCAACGTTTCGTACTCAAGCTCAGACTAGAAAAGATACGTTGTATGCTCTCTCTATTTGTCAGGGGCATGTCAAAACATGCATCTGAAAGGACTTCAGTTGATTATCTATGTTGCACCATTAGTTTGCCTTGGCTTATGCTAACTATTGTCAGACCAAAGTTAGCCATCTGAATGGCTAGCTACAGCTGGCAAATTGGCTGGCACCCGCATGTGGCTTCGACTACTCAAACGCAACCGAGAATGTAAAAAGCTGCATTATCGCAGCTAGCCATCATTTAGTGCACTTTTCTGTAGCTAGAATCTAGGTTAGAAGAAATGTAAGGAAGTTTATTTCAATGTACTTACCTTGACATGCTTCTGCAAGTTGGAGGATGAATTTTTGTAGCAGCCGATGAAGTTCTGTTTTGGTAAACACAGCAAACAAAGCAAAAACTATCATTAACTTGTTCAGAATATTGAAATAGTCTGGCGAGGTGGGGCCACGGGTTGGCACATTGCCAGGATGGACCTGCTGCGTCTTCATCCATTGTTTTGTCTCCTATCTAAATCTGACCATGGAGTTGCGGAAAGCTGAAGGTGATTGCTGATAGGCTGTCCCAATCAGTGATGCCTGCACTATCCAATCATGTTTGAGAGGGAAACAAGAAATTGAGGGTTTCCGAGATTTTTCATTTTTCCTGTTTTTTTCTTTTTTTAGAAATAACGGGTACTTACGGTTATGGATAGAAATGTAGCGTAGTAAAGAGTGCAATATTTGCCTCTCAAATGTACTTGAGTAAAGTCATGAGTACTCCCAAAAAACGATACTTGAGTAAAGTACAGATCCCTTTAAAATTGTACTTAAGTACTGTACTCAAGTAAATGTACTCCGTTACTGTCCGGCTCTGTCTATTTCCATACATTTTACTAGTTATGTTAAATTTGAAGTTGTAGATAAAATTTTACTAATGTTGCTTTACAAGTTACTTTTATTAATCTTTTATTATTTTCAGAAAACGACAAAAACACCTGTTTTAATATGTTCATCATCCTGTATGAACTGAAAATAACTTCTTCTTCTTTTCCTTATTATTAATATGCAAATTAGATGGAAATCAGATGCATACAATTCACGCATATACTTTGGGTCATACATGACATTTTTCTAGTTTAGAGTAGAACTTTATCTCTTATCATTTTCAAACCACAGCCTTTTGAAATTTGGATCTCAAAAATCTGTTTTTTTTAAAAATAAACCCTGGCGCTTAAAGAGTTAACGCTACGGCTCCCCCAGTTGTGTCCGAAGTTAAAGTGACAAAGGGGTTGGTTATATGTTAAAGTCACACCCTGTCCAACCCTCAATCTATTTTACAGCTTCTTGTCTCCCTGCATTCCTATTTCAATTCGGCTTGACCTTTTCCCCACTTCCTCTTCATCTTTCCTGAACAGCTGATTTCACCTAGGAACCGATTACCGGTGACTGGCATGCAGTGGTTAAAAAGAGTCACATAATATATACCTAAAATACCTTTCCTAATAGGGTGTGTGTATAAGCCCCTTAATTCCTGCAGAACATATCTTTTAATAATCACACTTTAACGCATTTTGGGTTTATCATATCCACATTATCTGTCTAATTTTTGTGGTAATTTGTTCTAGTCACTAGCACCCCTCACAGACCAGGCTGACTGGCTGAAGGTGCTTTGCGCAGAGGGATGACACAGTCGCCTCTCACAGAGCCTCTAAGCTCCACTCGATGCTGAGGTGGCTGACGTCACCGACGCACCTGTTCCCTGAGGTGATAAGTAGATGAGCCCCAGCTGGAAGCCTTCAGGTCTTTTTTTTTCAGACCGTTACTGTGTGGTGTGTGAGCTGGTGTTGTTAGCTGGTATTATGACTAGACAGTATGAGCGGACAGGAGTGTTGCGTGCCTCCATGTTTCTCATCCGTGAGGAGGAACCCCCCAAATGGAGTAAGCTGGAAGGTTTCTTTCTGGATGTGGAGATAGGGGCCCAACCTTCCCCTTGTCCTTCGAGACCTAGGGAGGTGCAGAAGCAGAGTGTGGCGAGTCGAGCTCCCCCTCGGCAAGATTGGGGATTGGCTCGCTGCCCGCAGCGGACCTCAGGATCGTGATTAACAAGAAGCAGTCATGATGGTCTGGCACCCAGTCTGGTGCGGGGGTGTCCCCCCGCGGAGCAGGGCATGTCTTACATCTGCTTACTCCTTTCTGCGACCCTCACAGAATCTCTCTACCTCCGCCGCCTTTGGTGTCTCGGGGGGTTGTGGGTCAAGCAAAGGAGTACCTTCAGCGGAAGACTCATCCTCCCAAAATGCACCACAGAGCGCCACAGGAAGTCATTCCTGCCTGTGGCCATATAACTCCTCCCTCTAAATGTTAGTCAATATGACCCTAAGTCACTAAACTGGACACCGACTTATACCCACTTGTACTTACCTGTATTATAGTGTATTATATTTTTGCTTTTCGCTTAGTACTTCCATTCCTGTGTGCACGGTCGTGATAGTGAGCTGCTGTTACAAAGAGTTTCCCCTCTGGGATTAATAAAGTATTTCTGATTCTGATGCTGATATATATCAGACTTGACATGTCTGATAACAATCCAATATCAAACTTGGATTAAAAAGTGACAGGTGGGTTTTTTTATTACTCTCTGTTGTGACATTAATTTAGACATCATCGAGATATCTTCTGGGATGCGGGTTATCAAAATACTTTAACTTAAACTAAAGGTCATTTTCTGGTCTTAAATGATGCATTATAGTATAGAGATACATTTTTTCTGAACTTATTAGACTAGCCTCAATATTAGATTATCTACAATAACATTTAATTAAAATTTTATTACATTACAAAGTCAGACTTTGGGTTTTTATAGTTGGGTTTTTCATAGTGAACTGTTTGGTGATACAGCTTATGTGTGACATCAAACCAAAACAATTTTTCAGTTCTCTTCACTACTCCATTTGGTTAGAATAATTAGGAAACATTTTAAATTTTACTCAGGTGACTTTGTTGTTTCAAAGCTATTCAAAACGGCAACAATGTGTTTTTTGTTGTTGTTGTTTTGTTGTTCAATAAAAGATTGAAATAGCTTTGCACCAACTCATTCAAAAAGATGGAGTCAAAATCACCAGTGATGCTGAACTTGTCCCCTTCCTCCTAATTTCACAAAAGAAGAGCAGATTTTGTGTACATACCACTTCACAAAACAGTGTTTTGCCATACAGTGATCGTCAGCCATAAACGGATTGTCATCCGCAGGAGTGCGTGCACCCTGTTAAAGGCCTGTTCAAGCCTAGTTTATATAAGTCTGCATTTTTCTTCCCCTGTTAAAATATTTTTTTTGGGTAGTTTTTCCTTATTCGAATCTAGCGTCTAGGGACAGAGGGTGTCGTATGTTGTACAGATTGTAAATCCCTTTGACCCAAACTGTTGTTTGTGATATTGGGCTATATAAATAATATTGAATTGCAGTTATGAGGTAAGTAAATTGGTTTGATAGCTGAACAAGGTCTTGTCTTTAAAATGTAGATCAAGTCATATTGAAGCAGAAACAACCTTTCAGTCACAAGGTAGGGGCTACAAACACCTTTTGGCAAGTGAAAGGTATTTCACCAGATAAAAAGGATGGGATGGGCGGGATTGACATGTCAAATATAACCATAAAGAGTGAAATCAAGTCATTTTATCACAGAAAAAACTTTAGGTCACAGGATAGATGCTGTTTTACAAAGTCATACCATTGCTATTACCATGTAGCACCATGTGTTTATTTGCACGTTATGACTGTTTGATCCAGATAAACGCAACTGCAGACGTAACGTAAACCGATCTAGCTTTAACAGGCTGAGCAGGCTCCCAGCGGATGATCACTTTTTTGGCATTACAACTGTCCCAGGCATATTAGGATGTCCGTTGGAGTTTCAATGTTCTATTATATTAAATGTGTTATCTTTTATTATATCATTAGCAGATCTAACCTCCCATTAACTATCATAATATGTTTTTCCTACAATGGTAGTTAATGGCTTGCAAGCTTGGTTACAAACATTCTTCCAAATATCTGTGGTCAGCAGAACATAGAAAAGTATACAGGTTTGAAATATGAAGGTAAGTAAATGAGAACAATTTTCATTTTTGGGTGAACTATCCCTTAAACACATTAAAGTTGTTTGGCTAATTTATTGCAGCCACCACCCCCAGCTCTTCCTGGTGCATGCTTCTGGTGTTCCTCCATTGCTGCATCAATCTCAAAACCCTGACTGTGACTGTGAGAAAGTGATAGACAGGTGGGCTGTGATGTCCCTGGAAAGTCATGTCCACATAATGTATATGCCTGTGTCCAGGGACTTCATCAGGCAGCTCGTCGGTAGTCAAATAGATATGATCAGGAACCCTTTTCTTTGCTTCTCTATACATCACATTACCTTGTTTTACCTTTATTCAAAACAAGGTCACGGTCTGCTCTGGTGATGTTTCCATTCTCATGAAGGAATGCAAGAAACGTTAGTGAGTTACAGGTGCACTGCTTATTTCTGGAAATGCCGTATTTATGAGAAGCCTGGCTGTGGGATGCAGACATGTTGCTCAGAAGGCTGATCTCTCAGATTCACACAGTCTGCATGAGAAGGCCCTACTACACACTGATCATCACTATGATGTCTCCTCTTGACAATGTATGCATAAGATACCTGTGGTACACATGATGCATCATATTGACCTCCCTGTTTTACACTTTCAGCATGAAAGGCTGCAGACATCTTTACTTCTTCACTGCTCTGAAGACCAACATATTCTGCTTGTTCAGCTGTTGCACAGTGAATCTCATTTGACTTCTGCCAGTGCAGACTTGCAGCTTTGGACTTACCCTTCCTTGGCATTGTTGTTGTGCTCCAAAACCACAAATGTGATGCTTTATTGTACACAACCAATATATTAAATACAATATTAATGATAAAAGATCACTGTTAATGTATTAGGATCAGAAGATAGATTAAACCTGTCTGGTTTAATCAAAACCACTTAGGAAAAGTAACAACACAGAAGAGTTCAGGTTTAAATGTTTCAAAACCAGTCAATTTATCATTATTTACCAAAAGACTATTACTAGTGACCAAACAAATGTTTAATATACAAGAAAATCGTTGTCAAACCTGTGAAGATATTACATATCTAAGGTCAAACTAAAATACACCAGAAGGGATGAATAATATGTATATACAATTCCAATGCTACTTATTACTTACAGATTTAAATGCACACTAGTCAGAAATTGACAGTTTTCATATTTTCAACAAATAGGAAAATAGAAAAAATAGTCCAAAGTTCAGGAACAACTAGACTTCTTTCCTAGTATATAAACAAATGATAAAGTATGCTTATTCAAATACTATTGACAATTTCAATCCACTTAAATTTCAATTACTTTCCAAAATGTTTGTAGTAATCCAATGCACTTGAGACTTCAATTTATAGCTACTTATAGGGGTTAAGTATTTATAGTTCAATGTATAGAATATTATAACAATTATCTTAATGCCAGTACTATTTGTAATATTCAAATTCCCACCACAGACCAATATACAATTTAAATATGTTCCACCAGAAGTCCAGTATCAGCTATGGGCTGTCCTAATCCTCAACTGTTTGCACTTACCAGCAGACAATAACTTATGGTAGTTGTATTTTCAGTTTTTGATAAATATTCAGTGTATATATCAAGGTTTATATTTCAAATCAGGAACACAGTTTTTGTGGCAGTCTGATGACAAATGAGTGCTTCTGGTAGCTGAAGAACGTTGGGTCTGCAGACAGGGAACAGCCTCTCCAAATAAATCCACTTCCTCCTTACTGTATTTTTATTCCAGTATATCAGGTTAAAGAACAACACACCTATTTACATTAAATGATTAAACAATGTGAGTGTGTACAAATAATAATCCACGCTAAATAATAATTAATACAATATATGTACTGCGACGAGTTGGCCACTGTCCAGGGTGTACCCCGCCTAAGGCCCAAAGTCACTGGGATAGGCTCCAGTCACCCGCGACCCCCAACGGGAACAAGCGGTAGAAAATGACTGACTGACTGACTGACAATATATGTAGCCGGATTACTTGGTGGAAACAATTAATGCTTTATTATTTTTCTCGGGCTCAGTCTTCCTGATTTTGTCAGAGACTAAGGACATTGTAGTCCTTTTGGATTGAACACATTGTTAGTTAAAAGGAGTTGTATCTAGCCAAGGTTTGGCAGTGGATTTTCCTATGTGCTTTAACAGTAGTCTTTCCAATTCAACCATTAATTTCTACCCGTTATACTGTTTTTAACACTTTTTCAATTCAAATTTCTCTTCCAATGTTCAAAAATATGTAAGATGATTCATCCTTAAACATCTAGATAATGACTTTCTATCTTTTCTCTCTCAAAATTCCTTCAGTGGGTTTGTATTAGCTTACTCTGGAATCTCTTCACTTCTAAATATCTCGGACCGTAAATTCTTCCCTACGTTGACAACTTCACTAAACATATTTTAAGAGTTCCCTTTGACCCCAAACTCTCTCTTTCAGGCAACCCTAATTCTCTTTTATGACCTGCAGTCCCCCGTGGCTGCATACTGGTCCTCTTAAGCCTTAATGTATCTCTTTAACATAATTAGCACACAAAAATTCTTTCTTTGTTACATTTGTATTATGTCATCAGCTAATGTCAGCTCTTTTCTTCTTCAGGTCTATCAAATGGCTTTAACTGTAGCAAAAGATATTAGACATCTGGTTTGAGCATATCAACACTTCCAAGAGGAATTACAGCCAGTTTTTCCTATTTTCCTCCATAGCCTTTTCAACTTTAATCTGATGATTCAATTAAATCTTTCCTACTAACCTCCAGATTGTTTATAACTTGTGTCCCATTATCACTATATATTTTCACTTCCATATCCCATCATTTGTAACTATTTCCTTTACTTATTACTTTTACCAACTGTGATTGTCATCTAGAGGTACACATAAAAATACTAACAAAAATACTAACCTACACTATTACTAACTACTCATTAGGTATACGTTCCTATAATCAATAGGCAATATCTCTGCCTTTAACTCTCATTTTGTTCTAACAAATTCATGCAAATGTATTGGAAGGATTTAAAGTTGAAATGATCCTCTTTTTGGTCTTAAGTGTGCTTGTGAATTGTGTTTCACACAATTACCGCATATTAAACAGTTTCATATTAATTTTTTATCTTGAAAACCCAATTTTTTATTTTGAAAACCCATATGCTGTGCTGTAAATATCTTATTTTAATTTTCATCATATAATCCCCCTTTTTTGAGTCATGACAAAGTCCATGGCTCAAAATGCAGCCTAATTTAAGAAGCTTCTGTATAATTTTTGTTTCCCTTCCTAGGATTTTCAATTTACACAGAAACAGTGTCCTCCTATTCCTTCTCTTAAAACAGTATCTCTCCCTGACCTACTGAGCTTTCTTATAACCTGCCTGACAACAGGATCTTACTGTTTCCTAATAAAACGGTTTGTTTCTGTTTTTCACTATGAGTCTGTGATACCAATTTAATTTGCCCTCCTTGCAGTCTACAAAGGCATAGTTTGCTTCTTCTTTAAAGAACCACTTCTCTAATTTTGATCTTTTAAGTCAATCTATCCACTAATCATTTTAAGAACTTGAGCAGTCAAATAAATACATCCAAATGTACAATTCTTCCTTCTGTAAATTTTAAGGATGTAGAAACAGCTCCCAACTTTTATATTTGGCTTCTAGTATTTTAAGTAGGTTTAACCTCCTATTAATTCTATCCATTGATCTATTATTCTCTCCTCTCTAATTTCTGACTAGGGCAGTGGTTTGCCTAAACCTGCTTTTTGAAGCTATTCCAACCTACTAATGAATTATTCTTCTGATTTGACTCCTGTTTCCTTGGACCCTTTTCTCATTCAAACTTATCCTTACACACTCACACATAAACTTCACTTTCACTACTTTTTTCTTTCTGATTCATCAAGTCTAACACTTGTTTTCCTGCCTATTTCCTTATCTATTCCTCCTCCATGTCTTAATTCTCCCTCTTTTAAGACTTCATACTGCTTCCTACTCTATGAAATTAAAATTATTAGGAGACTTTGTAGATTCCATTCACTCAAACTTTCACTCAGAGTCTCAAACTCTTTAACATCTTCACAATCTGAGTTTACAGCCATCAATCTTTCATTCAAAACAAAACAAAATAAAACTAAAATAAATTGTCACCCAGAGTCCAGTGCATCTGTTGTGTTCGTTTCCTCTCTCGGGCTTTTAACACAACATTCATTAAACTCAAGGAAAATAATTTACAAAGAATCAACCATGCACATCTTAGACACACACATTCCTCAGGATTATAAAATCTAGCTCCCATTCTTTTACGACTGGGCCCACTCTCTAAACAAAAACTGCTGCTGTAATTAGAGCACATCCTGTGCCTCCAGCCTATGACAGAAAGAACATCAAGGTTTTCTTGGAGATTCTTTCTTGTTATGGCTGTGGGGCCAATTTTAAACCAAATTTTACTAAATTTTTGTGAGCCCTCACAAGTTTCCGAATAGGTCTAACCCTGCTCAATTGCAAGGACGGTGAGGACAGATACACAATGTGTCAGGTGTTGCCAATTTGCTCCAGCTTTTTAGTTTGTCTGGACTGCATGGAAGTTACCTCAGTTACTTCGTAGTCCAATCACCTGGATTCAGGTCACTATCATGTGAACTCTCATTCGTACAAAGTCCTTCTACCTTGTATACTGGAGTCTCAGCTAGTTGCATCAGGTTTGGACAACTGCACCTATTCAGACAAAACTCAAAACAAAAATCAGGGCAGTACTCATCACAACTAACATGCCAAACATTCCAGAGAGGGCATATGACCTCCGTCTCTGTATATTTGGCTATAATCTAGGCCTTACCTGTCAGCAACTCACAAAAGTCTGATTTTTTTGCTCCTGGTGAAGCACTTAACATGCATGTCAGAGGAAAAAATCCTTTCTGTTCTGCTCTGTGCCATAACATATTTTTCAGATTTTTTTCTCTTTAGAATCTGATTAACCTTCTGTACTATTCCCAAAAATGTATACACTGCACAACACTTAGAGGATCTTTATCTCTGTAACGAGGAATCATTTCAACTTAACCATTTTATCACAATCTTTGCATCTACCTGTTTGCATATTATTGCTTCAAAATCAGTTTACCATCACCGGCAAGTTTCTGTAGTTTTTAGTTCTATTTTCAACTCCAGTATCAATTATATCATTAGTGATGGCAGTCCTCAGAGACTGGAAGTCTTCCAGGTGACACTTGTAAATTTTCTTGGGGTTATAATCACCGCAGGTTTAACAATCTGTAATGTTATCTTAGATTTTGGTTATGTTAACTTCAGTTACTTAACTTAGTTCAGGCAGTTTATCTCTGTTTGTCCTCTGTTTCACACAACACAAAATCGCTGACCTGTCCTGTATTCATTTTCTCTTTTTATTTGAAGTAATTTTATTATTTTTTAATTATAAACGTCTAGCGTTTTCATCTTTATTCCTTGCAATAATAAAATTGTTATTTCCAATTCAGCTATCCGGGTCAGACGTCAGCCTAACTCAGCAGAGCATCAGACGTATCTCGAGTTTGAACTGCAAAGAAGTTACATTTTAGCACATATGCTGTATGTTTAATTTAAACAGGATGACTCTAGATTCAAAATTACACCAACAATATTCACCAGGTTCCCAGACTACAATAAATTCCACTGTTTAACCTCTAATTTCTTAACGCCTCCACTGAGAGACCTCTTTTTTCTAAATAGTTCAAATGAATTTAAGTCTATTTCTCCTCTCAATGCACACTAACTTTAGACACACATCAAAGGCTCCACCTTCACCTAGCTCCATTCTATATCAGTCTTCTTCACATTCATACACATAAATGACAAACTAATCTGCTTGAGTTCCCACTATAAATGACTCCTGCAAATTAGACTATTTTTATTCTGTCAAAGATGCTTGTGCATATCATCCCCACAGCTCTACTGTAATTCAACAAACTCAGGCTTTACAGATATTGTCCCCAAGAAATCTGCCACGCGCTCCAACCTATTGCTTTGTTTCTCACTCACAGCTTTACTGTAATTCAAACAACCTAAGGCTTTTTATAGAGACGTCCAGTCAATTTAATAATTTCAATTTAATTTGGGTAGTGCTCTATGGCGGAATGCATCTCCATTCCTACTAACTTTCTTTTAACCTCCGTGACACTTTTTATCAGTAATGGATACGATAAGTTTTATAGAAAATCCTACACATCTGGTGCAACCGCTTTAGGCTGTTTTATCAGCTCCAGGACTCACCATCACAGGGGCAAAGTACATTCTGTCTGTCTAATCTGGGCCAATGGCTTCCTGCTGGACTCCTGCAAGCTTTTCGTACTAGACGAAATAAACTGACTCGACTCTGGATACATAAAGAACCACTTCTCAATGTGTGAACCGCAATAAAGCAGACTTAGTAATAACCCTGAGACGTCTCACAGATTTTAAGTACTTAGGTGCTCATCACATGAATTTCCTTTTTCAATGTGACAAATTTCACTTAGCCTACTGCTAAATCCACAATTATAGAGTATTTTCTAATAGTTCCACTGATCACACAGCTGAAACTTAACCAGATTTTCCAAAATAAAATTTTCTCACGACCTATTGTGAGGACAGTTTTACCACAAATCCATCTCGGATTTCCATTTCACTTCTTATTTCATCATTTTCCATTTTCACTTCATTTCATCCTTTTAAAATACATCCTCTATGTATTTTACTTCTAGACCAGTCAGCTTTCAGTTTTTTGATATTCCAATATCTCTTAATACAATCAAAATTTAGTTTTAATCATTACTTATAAATTTGGCCAACATAACTCTTCTCTCTCTCTACTCACTAAATTTAGCAGTGTCCAATATGCAGAATATGATTTAACAAACAGGTTCTGCTTATCTTCTTATTTTTGTGAGATCTCTCGTGAGTGGGGAGAAAGTTCAGAGTTTAGGGCCTGTTCCGGTGAAAAATATTCAAACCGAAGTACCACCAATTCATTATTTCCTGCATCAGGTCGGGGTCATCAAATTGTTAGCGTGATCTTTTTTTGCAGGACAAAAACAACTAGAGACTCCATCTTCCTTTTAAAATTATTTACTTTGCATTAGAATATCAAATACACGTGTACACGGGTTCTCTCCTCCGGGACTTCCAGCACAGGCCACCCGATGGTGGGCCTGTCTGTAGCCCATTCAAAAGAGAAGAACAACAAAAAAAGGATTATATAAAGGTTATATGTGAATTTGCTGCTCTCTGGTTGGTCAGAAAGTTGGGGGAGGGGGTGTGGTTTAGATTTGCTTCCCCGTTGATCCTCAGCCCGATGACATCGTCTCCACCAACATCTGCACCAAGGAATATCCTGGGAATATGTAAACAAGCTCCTCCATAGTTCACAATAGCCTCTGTCTTTGTAACCAATTTACTACCTTTTCTGAAAGTAAAGTTACTCATGTTCAGTTCTATTCCCTCAGGCCATGAGGCACACTGTTATCTTTCAATGATCTGCTTTCCGTCCTTGCCTAGGGGCAATAAAAGTCTCACACCACCCCCATAGACAGACACACAAGGGGGGGTTTATCACCCTTAGTCACAAATACCCCTTTTCCACCAAAATGAACCAGATGCTGGTTCAGAGCCAGTGCTAGAGCCAGTTTGGAGTTGGTTCAAATAGTTTTTAAAACCAATTTTCCTGGCTCCGAGCTGGTGCTTCGGCTGTGGAAACAGAAAGAACCGATTTGAAACTAGGCTCTGGCTCCGAACTAGCACCAGCTCCGCCTCAGTGGAAAAGGCCTGACACACAGCAAAATGATTAGTACTAAAGAATATATTTAAGGCATCTTAACTTCAGTATACAAATTTATTTTACCTCAACAAAACAAACCTTTTGGGGGACTTCCCTTGATACCATGGTAGTGGCAGCAGCCTGATTTTTAAGCTCCCGGGGGAGAATTCGCAAAAACTAGCCAAACGTTAGTTATATCTTTTATTTGCTGCAAAAATCACTCACAGCAACCAACAGAAATGACCAGCAATCGAAAAGACACAGGGAAGAAGGGCAAACCATCAAAAAAAGACGAACAGAATCCAAAGGACAAGGGAGAAGAGAACAGTGCTAGCCGAGTTGCGCATACTAAGAAAAGAGCACACTGAAGCCTCTTAACGACACAAAAGATTCCTTAGCAAGAGTAGAATCCTCACTGGCCAAAATAGATAAAAGGACGACAAAATTAGAGCAGCGGGTGACCGAATACGAACAGAGGCTGGCTGACGCAGAAGATAAAACGCAAAGAAACGAGCAAGCCCTTCATTACTTGCTACAGAAAAATGCGAGCCTGTCTGCAAAATGCCAAGACTTATCTTCTTTGACGCCGTATATGCGAACCTTATTCCATCTTGCTCTGGATTCTGAGGAATCCAATAAAGACATGCTGAGCTTCATAAATAAACCTCACTGACATTACCAGATGAGCTCAACTTAAATATAGTGAGAGCACACTGCTCATTAACTATGAGACCAAAAGACTCAGCGAGCTCCCCAAGATCTATCATCATCAGATTCCTAGACTACAGAATCAAATAAATGGTAATTCAGAAAGCATGGAAACACCCCAGAGGAGTGCCATATAATGGACAGATTTTCTTTGACCAGACCACATGACAGACATCCAGAAGAAATGCAAGCAAGTAAGAGACGTGATGAAACTGCTCAAAAAGAAGAACATTAAAGCTCAATCGCCGTTTCCTGCCAAGTTGAAAATTCACCTGAAATCTGGAACAAAGACTTTCATGACCCTCGCAGATGTGGTCACAACGCTCGTAGAGCTGGGTATCCAGGTTCAACTGAATGAATGCGAGACGCTTCAGATGGAACTTTTACAGAATAAATGGACTGAGGCTTCAACTTCAAGCAGAGCGAACTCAGTGACCACTGCGGATTTGAAGAGCATTCTCCATGGAAGCCATCGATGAGTAGAGAGTTACAAAACAAACAAACAAAAACAAAAAATAATACGATTTACCCTATAACACGTTTGGCCAGTTTCAACATTTAAAGTTATTTAATAAGAAAGGATAGGTTCTCCCAAGTTGAGGGCTCTTTTTTTCTTAGTTTATGCTTGTTAGAACAGTCCGGTTTTTGGAAGTTTGTTTTTTTCTTGTTCTAGTTGTGTTTTCTTGGTCTCCACAATGGTGGATGTAATATGTAATTCCTACAATTAAGCAGTCACACAAAGTACTGTGTGAACATTTGGAAATTCCATGTTAACTCTGAAAGTCAACATCATGGGATATAGTTATCCACATGGATAAACTGATTGTAGTGAGTTATAATGTCCATGGAATAATCCATCCTATCAAAAGGAAGAAAATATTCTATCAGTTAAAAAAAATGCAATGCTCAATCGCATTATTACAAGAAACCCATTTTTTTGAGAGTGAGCATATAAAACTAAGAAGGGAATGTGTTAATTTTGTATATAGTACCTCAAATGGGAAAAAAAGAGGGGTGGCCATTTTAATTAAGAGAAATGTGGCCTTTAGTGCAGAAAAGGTGATAAAGGATAAATCAGGTCGGTACGTTTTGGTGGTTGGGACTGTTGGAGGAACTGAGGTATCCATACTAAATGTATATGCCCCTAACAAGTATGAGCAAAAATTCTTCAAAGAGATTGCTAACGTCATTGCAGACAATTCAAAATGGGTATTGATGATAGGAGGGGACTTCAATGCAGTGCAGGATGCGAAACTGGAAAGGATGCCTATTGAGAAGGGTTCGTAGTGCTCCAAAACAAAAACCTTAAAAAACTTTATGTCCGAACTAGGCCTTACATCGAGAATGAGAGACCCAAAAAGATTTCAGTTTTTTCTCAAATGTGCACAATAGCTATTCAAGGATTGATTTCTTCTACCTCCCTCAACAATACATGTATAAAGTAACAGACTGTCTCATTGCTGAATAAGTATCATTGTTGAATAAGTCAGAAATAGTAGAAGATTTAAGTAAAACCCTAAAAGAATATTTTAAATTAATTTGTTTTTATAATTACCACTTGAATGATGAAGGCACTTGCAAATGACAAGGTGATATAAAATGTACCCCGCCTAAGGCCCAAAGTCACTGGGATAGGCTCCAGTCACAAGCGGTAGAAAATTAGATGACATGAGATGATACTAAGTTAATCCTTCAATTCTGTGGGAGGGAGCAAAAGCAGTTATAAGAGGAAAAATCATTCAAATATCAAAAATAAAAAGACAGCGACTCAAGGAACAATTAAACCTGGAAAATAAAATAAAGCTTTTAGAGACACAACACAAATCTACAAGAACGAATAACATTGCTACAAAAGCTTTGGACAAAGTCCTGTCATATAAAGCGGAAGGGACTTTAAGATTTTCCAAACAGAGATATTATGAGATGGGGAATAAAGCTAGTCGCCTTCTAGCATTTCAACTTCGTAAAGCTTAAGCTAATCGTACTGTCTCTAAGGTCTGTCACCCTACTTTGAGTAGAACAGTATCTCAACCCAAAGAGGTAGTAGATGCCTTTGCATCATTCTATCAAAACTTATACAAAGAACCGAGGTTACAAACATCAGGAAAGGATACTGATACCTTCCTGTCTGCTTCAAATTACAGAAATAGAAATAAGACATGCTATAAAAAGATTAAAAAGCAACAAATCTCCAGGAGTCGATGGGGTTCCTGAAGAATTCTATAAATGCTTTATAAATGACCTAGTGCCCATACTAACCAAGGTGTTTTTAAATACTCCTTCCCTAAGAATAACCCTCCGAAGACATGGTCACAGGCCATTATATCTGTGTTATATCTATTCATAAAGAGGGGAAGGACCCAACACTTTGTGAGGGATACAGACCTATCAGCTTGATATGCAACGATCAGAAAATACTGACACAGAGAGTTGAAAAACATATTACTCTGATTAAGCCAGATCAAACATGATTTTCTTTCTAATAGACAAGGCGTTAACAATATAAGAAGAACCCTAAATATCATTACTTGTGCTAAAAGAGACAAACAAACATCAATGTTTGTTCCGCCCTGCGGCGTGATGTCAAAGTTCCTAGTCAGACCCGTTTCAGTGACGGACCTGTTCGAGCAACCGCTGAAAATCATTCACGTCTCTGCTTCATTACAGAGCTTGGTCAGATCTTTGACTGTAAGTAATAACACATCAGCATTATAATTCACTGTGTGATGTACATGTGTATTTGCAGTAATGTATTTTATTACGTTTGCGAATGTATCAGTTTTCGCGGGTAACGCTCGGTTGAAGCCTTTTGTTTTGCTGATGCACTATACTGGCATCCCCCCTTACTGGCCCGATACGCTACGTCTCATGTTAAATAGTGTGTTAGCTTACTTCTGTTGATTCGTGTGAAGAATGGGTGTATCAGTGTAACAGTGAGTTTGGGGATACTGCGAATGTTTGTTTAATTTCTATACATTATAAACACCAGTATTTTATTGTGTAAAAGACACAATAGATGTTACACTTTTGTAATGACAGAGATGTCGCAAAATACCTAATACGAAGAGAATTGGTCATATCTGGATTAATGGAGTTCGATGACCACCCAGAGAACAATTGGGCATGGAAAACTTCCTTTCAAAGCATCAAGAGAAGAGCTCTTGATTAAATGGCTCGGGCCAGCGTCTAAAGAACAAGCAAAAACAATCCGAGCCATACACAGCCACAACTCAGCTGCAGGGATAAACATGGTTTGGCAAAGACTAGAAGAGACCTATGGAACCCCAGAGGCAGTTGAACATTCACTCCTGAAGAGGATCGAGGAATTCCCCAGAATCTCAAACAGAGACAATATGAGGTTAAGAGAGCTTGGAGACCTTTTGCTTGAACTTGAATATGCAAAAAAAGGAGGATACATCCCTGGACTAGCATATCTAGATATGTCACGTGGAGTGAACCCCATATTAGAAAAGTTCCCATTTAGTCTCCAAGAAAAGTGGATTTCCCAAGGGTCAAAATACAAAGAATACAACCACGTTCCCTACCCACCTTTCACCTTCTTTTCATAGTTTATTCGTTCTGAAGCTAAAACCAGAAATGACCCTACCTTTATGATATCTCAAGCTCACTACTCAGATCCAACCAAGACATAACAAGCATAACAAGCCTCACCCACTCAGAAAATGCCGCACCTTCCGCAGCAAACCTATAGAGGAGCGTAAAACCTACCTCAAGGAGAAGAACATCTGTTTCAGGTGCTGCAGTTCGACCCAACATAGAGCAAAAGACTGTGATAAAGAAATAGTATGTAGAGAATGTGGCAGACATCCTGGTCCAGCACCTTGGGTCTCAGAAGTGCCAGCAGATCAAGGCTTGGAGGAGGAGACGCACAAGACTCCTCCTGGAACTCTCCCTGCAGTAACGTCAAAATGCACAGAGGTGTGTGGGGGAAACACCAACGCCAAATCCTGCTGCAAAATATGTTTAGTTAAAGTCTACCCCGAAGATCATCCAGGAAAGGTAATTCAGACATATGTAGTTTTAGACGAGTAATCGTTCACTTGCTCGCCCTGAGATCTTCAACTACTTTGGCCTTTATGAAAAAGCATCTCCCTACACCTTAAAAACTTGCTCTGGTGTTGTGGAAACCTCAGGGAGGAGAGCGACAAACTTTGTGGTGGAATCTTATGATGAAAAGATCAGGATCAAGCTTCCAACCCTCATTGAGTGTGAAATGATTCCGGACGACCGATCCGAAATTCCCACACCCGAAATAGCCCGCTATTTCTCCCATCTGAGACCTGTAGCAGATGAGATACCACCACTCAATGAAAATTATCAGATCTTCATCCTGCTAGGAAGTGACATTTTATGAGTGCATAAAGTGAGGCAGCAGTATAACGGAGACCATGAAGACGCCTTCGCCCAGCGTCTTGACCTCTGCCTAATGCCTAATGGACAGACATCCACGTTAATTCCCTGTCCTAACAAAATTCAAGGGAAAGAGACACTTAAGAGAAAAAACACTCACCAATCAAGAATTGTGGACTGCAAATTCCAAGGTGAAGAGACGACCATCATGATGATGAAAAAGTAGCTCTGTCAGTTGATGATCAAACATTCCTGGACATCATAGACAAAGAAGTTTATATGGATCAAGCAAACAGCTGGGTAGCGCCGCTGCCCTTCTGCAAACCTCGCCGCCGTCTTCCAAACAACAGAGAAATGGCTCAGCGATGACTTTTATCTCTACGTCGTACACTAGACAAACGCACAGACATGAAAGAACACTTCCTGGAGTTCATGAAAAAGGTATTTGAGAATGACCAAGCAGAACTGGCGACAGAACTTGAGGAACATCAAGAAAGGTGGTATTTACCTATCCTATCATCCTCAAAAACCAAATCAGAGTGGTTTTTGATTCAAGCGCCAAACATGACGGTGTGTCACTGAATGATGTGCTGCTCAGTGGGCCAGACTTAAACATTGCCCTGCATTGTCTTAATCCGCTTCAGGAAAGAGAACATTGCAGTCACCGCTGATATTCAGCAGATGCTCTACACGTTTGTTGTTCGAGAGGATCATCGTGATTATTTGCGGTTCCTTTGGTATAAGGACACAACAACACACAATACAGGATGAAGGTGCACATATTTGGCAACAGCCCCTCGCCATCAGTTGCCATTTATGGTCTAAGAAGAGCTGCACAAGAACATCAGGGTGAATACGGCCCAGACAGTAAGGAGTTCATGACGAGGAACTTCTACGTGGACGACGGATTGACCTCAGTTCTGACAGAAGAGTACATTTACTTGAGTACATTACTTAAGTACAATTCTGAGGGATCTGTACTTTACTCAAGTATCATTTTTGGGGAGTACTAATGACTTTACTCAAGTACATTTGAGAGGCAAATATTGTACTCCTTACTCCGCTACATTTGTATCCATAACCGTAAGTACCCCGTTACCTCTAAAAAAAATTTAAAAAAGGAAAAAAGAAAAATCTCAGAAACCCTCAATTTCTTGTTTCCCTCTCAAACGTGATTGGATAGTGCAGGGGTCACTGATTGGGACAGTCTATCAGCAATCACCTTCAGCTTTCCGATCGGTCAACTCCATGGTCAGATTTAGATAGGAGACAAAACAATGGATGAAGACGTAGCAGGTCCATCCCGGCAATGTGCCAACCCGTGGCCCCACCTCGCCAGACTATTTAAATTTTCTGAACAAGTTAATGATAGTTTTCGCTTCAAGTGTTTGCTGTGTTTACCAAAACAGAACTTCATCACCGCCTACAAAAATTCATCCTCCAACTTGCGGAAGCATGTCAAGGTAAGTACATTGAAATAAACTTCCTTACATTTCTTCTAACCTAGATTCTAGCTACAGAAAAGTGCACTAAATGATTGTAAACGTTCTCGGTTACATTTAAGTAGTCAAAGCCACATGCACCTGCCAATTTGCCAGCTGTAGCTAGCCATTCAGATGGCTAACTTTGGTCTGACAATAGTTAGCATAAGCCGAGGCAAACTAATGATGCAACATAGATAATCAACTAAAGTCCTCATAAAGTTCCAATAATAGGTTTTTGTTGTTTTTTTTTCTATTCTAACAAGACTTAAGTTAATAGGTGGATTATTCATGTATAGTGGGATGACAGAAGGTGTAAATGTCCAAACATTATGCCAGAAGAAAGGCTATAATGGCTGAATTCAAATCAAAGAATAATGAAGATTAAGTCTCATACCAGCAGAGCTCCACATCAATTAAAGTTAATAGTAAAGTAAATTAGTCCTACCTTGCTGGTCCATGTAAATTAAAGTTAGTTGCACCAGTAAAACAATTTAAAACGTTAGTCTGCAGGCATTGGAAAATTATGAACAACCAATAATTAATAATACTGCTATGTAGACTACATGATGGGTATCTTTTCTAATATTTATTAGTTTATTATAGTGTAAACTGAAATATTATATTGTGTTTTACAGAGAAGGCATGAGACACATCTGGAGGAATACTGTCAAATGACTTCAATAGCCTGCAAGAGACCATCAGAAGGTGGAACAGGCTTCAAGGCGAAGCAACTGAAGCTGCTGGAGACCAAGC